>CAIGQW010054212.1:12906479-12918574 GCA_903798125.1 Danio choprae | reverse complement strand
AATAATATTTCACGATAGGGATATTTTTTCTGCATTTTAATCAAATAAGTGCAGTCATGTTTAGTTTAATGTAAATATTCAAAGTCTAATTCAAAGTCATCAATTAGTCCTTACATGCGCTTTTTTCCCCCAGACTTTTGACCGCTAATATAAGTGTGTGATCAAAAATAAAAGATTGACTTTGACCCCGATTATACGTGTATTAACACATTCTTTTGTGAGGGATAATTAAAATAGTTTTCCTGTCATAGACAGCATAACTTGCATTGAACCTGCAGCATTCAAGATGAAACCATTTTATACACTATTACTTGCTTTTAAATTCATCTTCCTGCAGCCAGGCAACAAATGCTTCCAGAGCAAGGTGAAATTCTTCTTTTCAGAAATGCACATATAGACTCATACACCCACTGTCTGTCTGGCAAAAACATCTTGACGTGCATAAAAACTCATACTCGAAAACACATGGCAATCTCTTTTTTTCTTCTTCTCATTTTTATAAACGCATCTTGCTTTAATAACTGATATGAGCTGTTTGCTTGCCACAATTTTAGCTTATATTGACAGCTGAATCTGAAAATCCCATATGGCCTTAAGTTGAGTTGGTATTTGAAGGTGAATTTAACTAATTTCTAATGCACTCATATGCTTATTTACCATATTTATTGCATTAAACTGAAGTCTTCCACATTTAGTTGATTAGACAGGCGATATCAACAGGAGTGTTAAGTCTTCTGAGAAGTCTAATATTATACATATTATTAGTCAGTCATAACACCCTGTACATTTGGCACTGATAATGAAGCTAAATAATACAGTAGTAGAGCACTGATAATGAAGCTGAATACATTTTGTAATGTCATTCTAATGTCTAATGTACACATGCTTACACACAGCTATACACATGACACCTCACTGAACTCCAGCTGTAAACAATAGTCCACTGCATTTATGTTATGCAATGACAAAATATCAGTAATGGTGACATTTTGTCTATCCAAAACTGTGGTTGTTTGCACAATTTCCTGCAGCGTTCGGCTGAAATGACAACTTTTCACACAGATTATGAAAATGTGCAACTTATTAATTACAATACTGCAGTCACATTACAATACTTAAACCAAAGTGCATGACTTGAAACCTACTGAAATATTAGTGAGAGAACTCAATTGAGTTTCCGTGCACTGTTTATATAATTTGTTTTATATACTTGAGCTGTCAATCAATTAAAATGTTATATAAACCATTTGATTGATCATTCATTCATTTTCTTTTTGGCTTAGTCCCTTTATTAATCAGGGGTCGCCACAGTGGAATGAACCGCCAACTCATTCAGCATATGTTTTACGCAGCGAATGCCCTTCCAACACTGGGAAACACCCACACACTCCTGCATTCACACACATACACTACGGCCAATTTAGCTTATTCAACTCACCTATACCGCATGTCTTTGGACTGTGGGGGAAACTGGATCACCCGGAGCATTTGATTGATCAGTAATAGCATATTAAATTTAGAAATCACTCTCAAAAGAAAATGTAAGTGACTATTGTGTTTAAGGGGCGCAATGGGTCAATGGTTAGCACTGTCGCCTCACAGCAAGAAGGTCGCTGGTTCGAGTCCTGACTGGGCCAGTCAGGGCCATTCTGTGTGGAGTTTGCATGTTCTCTCGGTGTTGGCGTGGGTTTCCTCCGGGTGCTCCGGTTTCGCTGTGGTAACCCCTGCTAAATAAGGGACTAAGCTTAAGGAAAATTAATAAATTACTATTGTGTTTAGGCATGCACCCAATTTCTGGTTGCCAAAATTGGCATTTTCAATTTTCGACCGAAATAGAAATACGTCTGAAATGTTACCTGAAAAGTGTTGCACAGCGCTCTGAAACCCATTTGTTTCATTTGCTTCCAGCGCACAAGGATGGTTTGTTGAGGAAAGCATCAATCGTGCATTTACATTTAGTACTAACTAAGGAACTGACTAAATATTGTTATTTAACAAGAATTTATTACACAAACTTTTAGACTACAGTGGCCATGCTTTTTGTTTTCCCCAGAAGTTTATATTTACATTTGACATGCATTTACAGACCATTTATTGCATTTTGGCCGCCAGAATCTTTATATATTCTGCCAAATTCTTTATTTAGATATTTACTTTAATGTAAATAAGAAAGTCATAATATTAACTTTTTGTATAACTGTTGTAAAAAGACACTGGTATGACATTGGTTACAATAAGTATGGTACTGGTATGACATTGGTTACAATAAGTATATCATATAAATACAAACACTTTTACCCCAATATCTAGATTTAATCATCAATCAACTGTGGGTGCATTAATGGTGGGTGTATTCATAGCATTAAAATTCGAACTTATTTTTATCCTCACATTTTTAATCATTTTAACTATTTTCTTTGCCATGATGATAGTGCACATTTACTAGTTATTTTGCAAGATACTAGTATTCAGCTTAAAATGCAATTGAAAGGCATAACTAGGTTAATTAGGATAACTAGGCAAGTCATTGCACAACTTGAAGAAAAAAGAAAATATCGATTAAATAATAATAATATTGAAAATAATCTTTTCTCAAGGGGGCTAATATAATTTTGTCCTTAAAAAATGCTTTTATTTCAGCCAAACTAAATGAAATTTAGACTCCAGAACTCCATATTTTCCTCCAGAAGAAAAATATAATAGCAAATACACTTTTACCTCAATATCTAGAACTGAATCATCAATAATATTGAACATTGAATTTAATCAATAATAATGTTGTCTTTAAAAATGATTTTTTAAATAATAATAAATACTGCTTTCATTTCAGCCAAACTAAATTGAAGTGAAAATTTGTCATTGCTTTGTTAAAAAGCACTTGGTAAATATTTAGCCAAATAATAATTTTTTGTTGAGATGCTCCTTAATAATCAGTAGGTGCCTGAAATCTTTGCTTGCACTTATTTTTCATGACCAACTGGACCAAGTCGAACCTGCCAAACCTTGACCTCCTCGGCTGCTGTCGGAGCGTAAACTCTCTGTCTCTGTCAAATCAGTGAGATCTCATGGTGCCGGAGACCGTCGCCATGTTTATGACATATTGATTTGATTTAGTGGAAAGCTGCACCGTGCTGAACAAAGAGCTCCTGCATTAGATGTGACAGGAACTCTGCTTGCTTTTGTTCTTCCCTGCCTCTTCAGATGTCGCTTGTAGAACTTTATACACATACGCACACACTCCAGCTTCAGTGACGGAGGATCTTAATGCATATCAATAACATGTGGCAGAAAAGAAAACCAACAAGAGGGTGTATTCTTTCAGATGATGCTTTGCTACTTCTATAGTGTTAGGAAGTGCTATGTTCAGTAGTAACGTGATATTATTGCTGTTTTTATAATATAAGAAACTTAGAATGAATCCTGCAAAAAATAATTACTATTATATAACTTTCTTTAGCATGATTTACAGAAGACAACCACTAATATGTCATTCTGATGTTAGATATAAAAAAATCACAGTGCAGACTCAAAATAATGAGTATTTTTTATGTTTAAAAAACGTATATAATTTATAATTTTAACTTTATAATTTGTTATTGTTCTTTACTATTCTTTGAGACATTTTTATGAATATAGGTCACAATAACCTTGTTTCATTTTTACATATATTTATATATAGATAAAATGTAGAAAAATGCCCAATTTTCCCCAACTTCTGTTTAACAGAAAGAAGATTTTCTTTAACATTTCTAAACATATTAACTAATTCCTAATAACTTTGCCATAATGACAGTACATAATATTTTACTAGATATTTTTAAAGATACTAGTATTCAGCTTAAAGTGCGATTTAAAGGCTTAACTAGGTTAATTAGCCAATTTAGGGTAATTAGGGAAGTCATTGTATAATGATGGTTTGTTCTGTAGACAATCGAAAACAAATATTGTATAAGGGGACTAATAATATTGACCTTAAAATGTTTTTTTTTATTCAAAACTGCTTTTATTCTAGCCAAAATAAAACAAATAAGACTTTCTCCGGAAGAAAAAATATTATAGGAAATACTATGAAAAATTTCTTGCTCTGGTAATCATTATTTGGCACATATTTGAAAAAGACCATTTAATGAGCTGCTATTGTCCAATGCCTAAATATTAGTAAAAATATTATGTATATTGTAGTAGACATTTTATTAAAAATGAAAAACAATTTTTCGTTGAAAAATAAAAGCTCATTTAAAATATTTATAAGTATTATAAACTATAAAAATATTATTAAAGCATTACTGTTGCATCAAATAAACTAGTTGTAAATAGAGCGTTTCTCTTGTATTGCTTAGATTCAAACTCTTTTATCAAATTACATTTAACTTTTTTGTTTTGCTTTAGTTATAAATTAGGGCTAAAACAATATATCGTTTAAATCTTGACATGTTTACCATTTAACATTGAAAAAAAGCACATAATCATTGTTCATTAGCCTCCTTTACACAGTGATATCTGTAAATATCTGGAAAGTTTCCGGATTGACTTTACTGGTAAATTCAAAACTGCGCTGCTCACACAGGCAAACACATTCCGTATTTTTTCCAGAACACTATAATACACACATGCATTTCAGAATACTGGTAAATTCTGACATCGTTAAACTGAAATGACCTCCGGACTTGTATTTGTAAACATGCAGGGGGTCCGTCTTTTTGTTGATGGTTTCGCTTTTATTTAAAACTTGAGCATTCAGGCAGCTGCTTTTGTCCTAGACAAACCAAAATACTTAATTAATTCACTGTTAATTAACTTTAGTCATTTTTACTAAATGGGATCAACTTTTAACCATTTAAGAAAACATTTTAATAGATAATAAAGTACAAAGCAAAATTAGACGGAATATCCCAAATTTCTTGATTTTTTTCTAGACACAAATGTAAACATTACAGTGCCCATCAAGCGCAACATTTGTTTTAGTTTCTATTATAAAAATGTACATCATTTTAGGCACAAAAACATTTTAATCATCAAGCAGGTGTAAGGCTACACCAACATTCAAACATTTCAAGATTTGTTTTTACTAAAGAAATCTGTGTACACGGTCTTGCTAAAAAGCTCCTCTTTCGTTCTCTCTTACAAAAACTGTCCCTTTTCTGAGAACAAGCATGCACTACTAGATCATTCCAGCAGATCAGACGATGATGGAACCAGTGCGAATCCCTCGTTCCATGTTCTCTCTCTCTTTCCCCGGATCTGAGTTATTCATAAGCAGTGAAGTCATCAGTCTGCAGTGCTCCATTACTGCAGCTCCCACCGTGAATCTCCCGCTCTCCTGCTTCGCCTCGTGTCGTTTCGGTCTGACGAGACTCTGATCTAATAGACCTGAGTGATCCGCCGCTGCCAGCAGGGGGGAGACACACAGCGCAACAGACATTAGCTGTTTACAGGGATCGTCTGTTATCTTTCACACCATCTCCTGCTCCACTCCGAGATCTTGCAGACTCGTGGAGCGTGAGAGAATTGCTTGCGGTCGGGTCAGAGCATCCGTGCGAATGCATACTTCCTTTTCATCCTGCATTGCTTGATATTCAATTGTAGAACTGCACTATGGAACTTTAAGACCTCGAAGGACAAGCAAGTTCATTTGAAATTGAGAAATGTTAAATATTAGGAGGTAAAATAAAAGTGGGATTTGGCAAATATGATACGGGAGTAGGGGTAAGGTGTATTGGTTTTTACCTAAAGGGTGTTTAATGAAAGTTCAATCATCAGCAATTCATACTCATGTTGTTAAAAACAAAAAAAGATTTGCTTATTTTTAAGGACTCAAATAATATATATTTTTATAACTCATCTTTCCTTCTGTATTTGTTATGCAGTTATGTTATAATATTTATATATTTATAAAAAGACAACTCAATTCATTATTTACTGTAATCCTAGTACTATACACTAGGTCACTAAGGGTATTTTAAGTCTTCTTGGGGGAAGAATGTAAAAAGAAAATAAACTTGATGGTTTAAGAAAGTGACTTCTGCTACTAAAGGTGCACATCCAAGTGTTTTTGTTTTTTTTAGGTTTTCTTTGAGAGCACCGCATTTTTTTAAAGCATCCTTAATAAGCATCTTTTTCATGTGAAGTGCTTGCCATTCAAAAAAAACAAACAAACAAACAAAAAAAAAAAACAGCCAAAGCAAAGCTGAAAACACCAGTGCTCTTTCTAAAATTGCTTCGGTGGACTAACACCACAATTTGACTGTCCGCACCAGATGACAGAAACATTTAAATACCAGAGCCATTCAGAAGCTGGACTTGCAACCAAAGAGACAGGGTTATCATCTAATTAATATATATTAAAACAAGCACATTTTGTTTTTGTCTTTTTTTCCAGAAAACTACAATTCACACATGCATTTCAGAATACTGGTAAATTCTGACATCATTAAACTGAAATGACCACAAAACGACTGCACTTGTATTTGTAAACATGCAGGGGGTCCGTCTTTTTGTTGATGGTTTCACTTTTATTTAAAACTTGAGCATTCAGGCAGCTGCTTTTGTCCTAGACAAACCAAAATACTTAACTGTAGAGAAAAAAATGTTGTCGCTGGCATTCGAAGGCAGAAAAGTTAACTGCAGGTAAAAACAATTTAAAAACAAAGTTTTCCACAGTTGGCACTAAGAATGAACAATATCTGACTAAGCAGCAGCTAAATGTGTCTGGAATAGGATTCAAAGGCTTTTGTTTTGATAAATAGTGCAGTTGTGAATGTGTCATCTGCATCTGAATGTTCTGATTGCCTGGAGTAGACGTCTCACGTCAGCGCAATCTATACGTGCACGTGCTCTTTCAGGCAATTTTCCTTTTGCATTCACTATAATTATCGGTAATGTTACAACTTCACTTTCTGGAAAATTTGCGTAACGAATTTACCGGTATTTAAAAACAAGGGCCTGTTCACACACAATCTCTTTCTGGAAAATTGCTGGTAATTTACCAGAAAAGTCTGTAGGCCTGAAAGGGGCTAAAGTCATAGTGGTTTATGCTGTTTTTCAGTCACAATGTCGCTGGAATAGAAACGGTATCTAAAATAGAAATTTTGGTCACTGCTATCTTGGATGGTTAGGACAAAAACTCCTTTTAACATGTAAAGCCAGACACAGGAAAAGTTTCTTTCCTCAGGGCATCTACCTCATGAACAGTTAAATATTCCCCTACTGTGCAATAAACGTGCGATACTTTCTCATACGCACTCGTACACAGCACCTTATAACAATTTACAGTGCAATACTTTCTCTACACAGTTGTACACAGCAGCTTATAACTTGTATATTTATAACAAATCTGTACATACAATTCAACATTCAGAGCTTTTTGACTGATTGCATCTGTTTAATGTTTTTTTTTTCATATTTATTTCGTGTTGTGGGCCTCACAGTGGCGCAGTGGGTAGCACGTTCGCCTCACAGCAAGAAGGTCGCTGGTCCCTGGTTCGAGCCTCGCCAGTTGGCGTTTCTGTGTGGAGTTTGCATGTTCTCCCTGTGTTGGCGTGGGTTTCCTCCGGGTGCTCCGGTTTCCCCCACAAGTCCAAAGACATGCAGTACAGGTGAATTGGGTAAGCTAAATTGTCCGTAGTGTATGAGTGTGAATGGGTGTGTATGGATGTTTCCCAGAGATGGGTTGCAGCTGGAAGGGCATCCGCTGCATAAAACATATGCTGGATAAGTTGGCGGTTCATTCCGCTGTGGCGACCCCAGATTAATAAAGGGACTAAGCCGAAATGAAAATGAATGAATGAATGAATTTCGTGTTGTCACTTGTCACTTTATGTACACTGGAAGCTTCTGTAGCCAAAACAAATTCCTTGTGTGTGTAAGCACACTTGGCAATAAAACCAATTCTGATTCTGAAAATAGCTTTTATCGATTGCCGCAAAACTAACGCAAGTTTCAAATAAGGATGTGGAACTATTTTAATTTAGATACGTATTTGTCATTAAAGAATTGTGCTTTGCAAAACAATCATTTTACATAATTCACATGTAAACAATATTCAGCAGCATTGAAATAAACCCTTTATAGGCACTCATTGAAATATTGATTGGAAAAAACTCTGGAGGGTTATTGGGGGTTATTACAAGACTTTTGATCTTCTGTCTTTGAACTGCAATCAGTGTCATTGAAGATTATGGTATACTGTATATGGTTTTTTTGCCCGATAAAGAATTTAATTGGTTCATGCTACAAAGACTCTATGGGTTTATTTATTTAGTTAATGAATATTCTCAGTGAATAAACTTCAATTAGGCCTGCACATTAGTATGAAAAAAAACAAACATTTAACTGAGATACATAGTGTTTCTAAGATACACAAAATATTGTGATTTAGAAATACCGGAATTGTCACCGCATGACACGAATGGCATTATTTGGATATAGATGTGTCATTTTAGAGTAAGTAAGTGGGGTTGTTTTGTTGTGGAGTTTATCTGTATGGAAAAAAAAACAAGTATTGGAACTAATAAAAAACATATTTTTGGCAAAAGATTTCAGTGGGATTTCAAGCTGCTATTGTAAGCTGCTGTGTTTCTCCTTCTCTCTCTCTCTATTTCTATCAATTGGGATTGTTTGGGTTTCTTGCCACTGTCGCCCTTGGCTTGCATAGTTATGGGTCGGCAGAGTTTGCCTACAGTGAGTCGCATCATTCAACACTGACATTCATATTAAACTGAACGCATCCAATCATTATTGAACAAACTAGCACAAAGCCAGCATTCCACAGAACTAGATGTTGGTATTGAACTTGTTTCACAATAATGCAACTTTCCTGCCTGACTTTCTTTTATTACCCGTTTTTCCTCAGCATTTTTGTAAAGCACTTTAGAAATAAAGGTGACTTGAGTTGTAAACAGAACGTTTGAGATTCAGGTTGTCATTTCATGAACTTAGACATGCTTTGCCATGAATAACTTACAATATAATTATGTTTAATGGAAATCACTATCACTGTTAGTTGAGCCACTGGCACAAGTATTACTTTAGATAAAACTGTAATAAAAAAATAGTAGGATTTAACATAGGCGATTCACCATTAAATAAAAATAAAAAACCTTACATTTTAGACTCAATATTTTCTACTCTGTGAAACATTAGCTATGCTAATGAATGATTAACAGCTTTTTTACGTGCATCTGTCATGCATCATATATAGCTTTGTGACACTACGTACGCAAAGTTTTCTAGAAACTTCTTATCCTGGAATACACTGTATATACAACAGCAGACAGCACTACAGACAGATTAAGTGAAATAATGCATAATGACACGAATTGTGCTGGATAAAACAGGCTCAGCAGCAGGATTCTGTGAATTTATGAATAAAAGAAAAGAAACACCATGAATATTTTGCAGAGTCTCTTTGAAATTCGTCCTCATGCTCGTCTACGGGAAATTACACCCTATACCGTGTCCTCATTGCGGGATTACAGTGAACTCTATATTGTTTTCAAGAACTTTGTATGACAAGTTTGACTGTATTTACTTTACAATAGTCTGTACACTAAACTGCTTTATTAGCATCTGTTATACTTGTACATTGTTATACAATATTGCTTTGGATGAATCAATCAAAAAGCTGAAAATAAATAGTGCTGCGCAGAATTGATTTACGTTTAATTACTTTGTCAATACTAGAGTCAATGTACTGACTAAATGTAAGGTTAGCATGCCTTCTGCAACCTATTTTACGGCTGTAGGATCATAGATTTCTGAGGGGAAACAATATTAAACAGGACTTGAATTAATCAGGAGTGCATTGATTTTTAAGCGAGTTGTCAATATTAAAGTTAAACAGACAGAGCAGTTTCCAGTTTTACAGAAAAAAACGTTTATTGAGTCAGAGGTGAAGTCAGGAATTCTTCTGAATGATTCATCTCTGCCTTCATGATTTAACTCATGAGTGAATCTTTTTTGAGCTTTGTGTAAGACATTGATGAATCCGGACTAGACATTGTTTGTATTGCTCAACTGAAGTTATTTCACACTGTTATTAATAATTGATTCTACTATGTTGCCTGTTTATTTCTGTAAAGCGAGAGAAATTATAGTCACTTTAGGGGGTAGTTTGCCCCAAAAAGAATATTCTGTCATGATTGATTGACCCTCCACTTATTCTATATTTTATATTCTGAAAAAGGCTGGGATAAAGCAGCCATTGACTTCCATAGTATTTTTTTCTACTATGGATGTCAATGGCTACTGGTATACAACATTTTTCAAATTATCTTCTTTTGAGTTCAGTTGAAAAAACACACACTTTAGGGAGAGTAAATGGGGAGTACATTTTTATTTCTGGGTGAACTATCATTTTAAGAGTAATCTGCCGAAAGCGCACAGTCTTTTCCAGACTGCATATATTTGAAATTACTGCAAATGTTAAATATTTTATTTTTGTTTACTGGTTGTACCAATTTAGTCACAGTCAGGAGTGTTGTGAGAAGTCTCGTGAAGAGGAAAAGTAAAAGCTCGTTCTTGCAGAATGCCTTTTTGAGTTGTTCGGTTGTAAACAAGGTTTATTATAGTTGACTAAATACAAAATCAGTTTTAGTGCTTGAAAATAAAATGTTAGATTTATATTTAAAAAAACATCACCAGTTGCAAACAAATATTTCTCATTTTTGTTCAAAGAGGAGTATACACAACTACAAAAAACTGAAAACCTAGTGTCTTTTAGCTGTTCATTTACAGTACACAAGTTTATTTTTTGGACCCAAATGTGCAAATTTCTAAAAATGTGTTTCAAAGTTCTTGAAAACGATACATTGATGGTCTCTGTACTGTATAAACAACAAAAATGTGATTCTTTTACTTTTTTTTATTTTTTATTATGTGTTAAATCTAGTCAGATTTTGCACAGGCTGTAGTTTAAAGATAATTATGTTGCAAGCAATGTTGAGTTTCTCACAATAGACTTGTATGTCTTATGACATAGACCTTTGCTTCATATATATGTCATCAGGAACCACAGGAACTGTATTTATTTTTGTTAGTTTTTTGACTCAAAGTGCCAGTATCCTTTGACTTTTGCATTTTATGAATCATCAAGGATTAGGTTCAACTAAAAATACATGGAAGAAAAACTTGTATATTTTTCTCCAGTGACACTATCTGTTAAGAGCTAATAGCAACTAAATAGCAAAAATAAAACAGTTGAATGAGCAACCCCCCTCGCACCTTTCGATTTTGATTTAACAAGATGGTTTGATTTAATGGTACGAACCGATTACATTAGGAAAACCGTCCCTGGGAAGGACAGTCTGTAAATAACCTGCTGTGCCTCTCAAACCCGTGTCTGGGGTCGGTCTGCAATGAATCCATCAACAGAAGTGTCAAGGCTTTGGCATCTAATCGATGCGAGTTTCTGCCCTTCCATAGGTCAGTGTCAAAGCATTGAGATGTCTCTGCCAGAGCAGCAAAGTCTGATTCAGTTTGACTCAGGCCATCTTCTAAACTCATTCCCCATTACCAAGACACACAATTCGGTCTTTTCACAGTGATGAATGCTTGAGCAATGTCACATCACATAAGTCTTGAAATATAGCCTGAAATTGTTTGAAGACATTAGTTTTTCTAAACATGTGTTGCTTATCGTTGCATCTTGTTGAAAGTAAAACTAAAGTTCTTGTAAATTCCACTATGATTTTTAAGATTGCCATGCTGCTATTTAAAAGAAAATTAGGAGCACTGTCAAACATTCAAGAGAACAGGGTTTTTTATGCAAAATGTATAGAAAGAACTACAGTACAAACCTCAGAATGGCAAAATTACATTTTGGAATTACAATGAAAATGTCATTGTATGTGGGACCTATGTGGTATAGGTGAATGTCCACGCAATATTAAACCTAAAACTATTTTAGGTACCAATACTAATGATAACTAATTACTAACTAGTAAGACATCACCCACACACAAATTACGCATACTTAATATCTGCATTACATTTAAAGTTTAATCTGTGCTGGTAAACTGACAGACATTATTCCCGATGGTCATGTTGCTCAAAGTGCTGGTAACTGAAGTGATAGTTTATAAGACACTAATATATAT
>CAIGQW010054212.1:12881792-12906079 GCA_903798125.1 Danio choprae | reverse complement strand
ATATCTGTGGTTAGGGCCAGCTTCTTCCAACTAACGCAACTAAGGAAGTTAAAGCCATTTCTTTCTTATAAAGACTTGGAGACTGTTATTCACGCTTTTATCTCTTCTAGGCTTGATTATTGTAATGCACTGTACACTGGCATCAGTCAGTCATCACTCTCACGCTTACAGATAATACAAAATGCAGCAGCACATTTTTTGACTGGGGCAAAAAAAAGAGAAAACCTATTTCTCACATCCAGGCCTCTCTTAACTGGCTTCCTGTGAAACAGAGAATTGATTTTAAAATTTTAACATATGTATTTAAAGCTCTACATGAACTTGCCCTGGCCTATATATATATATATATATATATGAACTCTTAAGTTTGTATTCTCCCCAAAGATCCCTCAGGTCCTCGGCTCAACTCCTGCAAATTGATCCTAAATCACGCTTGAAAACAAAAGGAGACAGAACTTTCTCAGTCTATGCTCGTACTTTTTTTAATCTGTTAAAACCTACCTCTTCCCTTTGGCTTATTGATATAAATTAATTTTTCTCTTTTTTAGGACTTATCGATTATACAGATTATTATTATTTTTTTTAAATATTTTCTTGTTGCATACATTGTCCTGTCTTTCTAACTGTTTATTTTTGTTGCCATGTTTGTGAAGCACTTTGGTCAACATTCATGTTGTTTAAAGGTGCTATATAAATAAAGTTGACCTTGCATAAATACTGTCTACCCTATACACAACACCTTAACTTTCTGATTTTGACTGTAATGTAATAACTTTTTGTAAACTTTGAAACAATAATTATTGTGAAAAGCGCTAAAAAACAACTTGAAATGAATTAGTACTTAATTGAAATTAGTACTAAATGAAATGGATAATTTAATGGAAATATTCAGTTGGCAATGGTGTGATATCGTTTAACAATAAAAAGTATCTTTATAGAAAACTATTATTACAGAAAACACTATTTGCAAGATCTATCTTAAAAACTTTTATTTAAAAAAAAAAAAGGTAGTCCAAAAGGTGCAATAGATAGATTGCTTTAAACTACTCAAAATACATTAATTAGACTAAAAATGAACAATTATATATATCTGAAACAAATTATATGTCATGTTTAACTTATATAGAGACATACACCAGAGTCAGCAGTAGATTCCAGAAAAAGTGTCCGAGGTAAGGACACTCTCAGCAGGTTCCCTGAGTGCTTAGTATCCGCTGCCATCTTGGTGCTCTACACTGAACATTCAAGTATTCGCTATCTTTTTAAACAGACAGCATACTGTATGTGAAACCAAAACAACCACATTTTGTGGTTTTGAGAATTACATAAATATTGGAAATTGAAAAAGTTGCTGCTTAAGTTTTTATAATAGCAATTTGCATGTACTCCAGAATGTTATGAAGAGTGATCAGATGAATTGCATAGTCCTTCTTTGCTATGAAAATGAACTTAATCCTGAAAAATCTTTCCACTGCATTTCATTGCTGTCATTAAAGGAGCTGCTGAGATCATTTCCGTAATCGTCTTGTTAACTCAGGTGAGAATGTTGACGAGCACAAGGCCTGAGATCATTATGTCAGGCTGATTGGGTTAGAATGGCAGACTTGACATGTTAAAAGGAGGGTGATGCTTGAAATCATTGTTCTTTCATTGTTAACCATGGTGACCTGCAAAGAAACGCATTCAGCCATCATATTGTGGCTACTAAGATTGCACCTAAATAAACAATTTATAGGATCATCAAAAACTTCAAGGAAAGAGGTTAAATTCTTTTTAAGAAGGCTTCAGTGTGTCCAAGAAAGTCCAGCAAGCGCCAGGATCGTCTCCTAAAGAAGATTCAGCTCCGGCATCCGAGTGCCACCAGTGCAGAGCTTGCTCGGGAATGACAGCAGGCAGGTGAGCGCATCTGCATGCACAGTGAGGCGAAGACTTTTGGAAGATGGCCTGGTGTCAAGAAGGGCAGCAAAGAAGCCACTTCTCTCCCAAAAAAACATCAGGGACAGATTGATCTTCTGCAAAAAGTATGGTGAATAGACTGCTGAGGACTGGGGCAAAGGCATATTCTCTGATGACGCCCCTTTCCGATTGTTTGGGGAATCTGGAAAAAGGCGCTACCATCAGTCCTGTGTCATGCCAACAGTAAAGCATCCTGAGACCATTCATGTGTGGGGCTGCTTCTCATCCAAGGGAGTGTTCTCACTCACAATTTTGCCCAAAAACACAGCCATGAATAAAGAATGGTACCAAAACACCCACCAACAGCAACTTCTTCCAACAATCCAACAACAGTTTGGTGAAGAACAATGCATTTTACAACACAATGGAGCACCGTGCTGTGCCATAAGGCAAAAGTGATATCTAAGTGGCTCGGGGACCAAAACGTTGAAATTTTGTGTCCATGACCTGGAAACTACCCAGAGCTTAATCCCATTGAGAACTTGTGGTCAATCCTCAAAAACCCACTAATTCTGACAAACTCCAAGAAGTGATTTATGAAAGAATGGGTTGTTATCAGTCAGGATTTGGCCCAGAAGTTGATTGAAAGCATGCCCAGTCAAATTGCAGAGGTCCTGAAAAAGAAGGGCCAACACTGCAAATACTGACTCTTTGCATAAATGTCATGTAATTGTGGATAAAAGCCTTTGAAATGTATGAAGTGCTTGTAATTATATTTCAGTACATCACAGAAACAACTGAAACAAAGATCTAAAAGCAGTTTAGCAGCAAACTTTGTGAAAACTAATATTTGTGTCATTCTCAAAACTGTTGGCCACGACTGTAGTATTTTAAATGTCTAGTCCTTCGCCATAACACTCGTCATGGAGACTGAAACCGAAGTGGTTTCCATGTCAATACTGGTAATATACTGCCAGGAAGATGGCTCGGCCATTCAGATTTGAGAAGCAAAACAAACTGTTGCATAATAATGAATACATTTAGGAATATCTTTTTGACACGCTCCTCTATTCATTCACAATAACCTTCGATGTCACGATGATGTTTGTCAGGCTGCTGTGAGACCATCTGGAGCTGCTGCAAACATTAGCAGTCGAGCACAGGAGTCAAGCTCGCTCCGTCCGCCCGCCCTTTCTCTTCACTTCCTCTGTGTACAAGAGCAAGGACAACACTTCACTGAGCCATATGTGCTTTTATTTCAGCATCTTTTAGTTTAGGGTGGACTGCGCTTTCAGTGCAACCTCTTCTCATTGGTGGCATTATGAATGCGAGCAGCAAGATGAAAATTCCTGAACCCAAAAGTTCACTTTCATGGTGCGTGGCTTGTAAAAATGGAGAAGCCCGAAATGTCATCCTAACGTTCCATTTCTTTCTTTTTCCCTCAGGTGCAAAGGTCATGTTCTCCCAAGTACAGGCTGTAAGAAAGGTAAGCCTATCGGTAGCACTGATCACAAGGTTTTGCTTGCTGTATGTTGTGCTGGGGTGCCTGGAAATGTTGTGCACTGGCTCCACTTGGTGGCTGCTTTTGGAGAGACAACCTTATATTACTTTATATTATATTATATTTTTTATATATTAGTTTCTTTCAGACCTGTAGACTTTTAGATAATAAAACACTGTTATTTATATACATACTCTATATGCTTTTATCAAGAATACTTTTATAGCTGGATTTTATATTTCCTATAAATATGTTTTAATAAATATCCCTTTTGGTAAACATCTAAAGGACAGTTGATTTTTTGAAAGTGTCAATAATTTTTACACAAATAAATAATTAATGTTTAAGTATGGTTTTTCTGTTGTTTAAATGACCATAGCTTTCATTATTCATTATGATGGTTTTCATAGATCTAAACGGGTTAAACTAGAATCTATTAGACGAATCATTTTCAGTTGGAATTTCCCATAACAAAAGACATATGGAAATCAAACTCAGTCCCTGTGATATAAATGACCTTGTGGAAAAAATAACACTTTAGCTTTTATTTTTAAAGAGTAATTATTACAGAATTAATACTTTTAAAGAAAAGTTAAGTGCACTTAAGTGGCTTTTAACTTCATTACGCTTAACTTCGTTACACAAGTACAATGGCCTATCATTCATATTGTGAACTGTACAGTACAAGTACAGTTGCTGTTTTTCATTACACTACAAGGACAGGGGAATTTAGTTTCATTAAAATACAAATGCAAGAGCAATTTCATTACACATGCACATAAGCACTATTGCATATTCTTTACATATATTACAAAGTGCCTTTTTAAAAGTGCACTTAATTGGCCTTTAATTTCATTACACAAGTACAGTGGCCTATCATTTCTTTACACATACTGTACACTAACACGTGCGGTTGTCTTTTATTTGATTATACTACAAGTACAGTAACCTTATTTACACTAAAAAAGTACAGTAACCTGTAAGTCATTATACTTCAAGTAGAGAAGCCTATCATTTCTTCACGCTAACAAGTGCAGTAATTTCCATTACACTACAAGCAAAGTGGCCTTCATTATACTACTAGTACACTACAAATACAGTGGCCTTTTTATTACAAGTACACTAGAGGCCTCACACTAAACATATACTACACTTATGCGCATTTATTATAATCAAGCACACTTTTTTTCACAAGGGTGTGTTGCTCACGCCTCCTTGTTCTCTCAATCACAGGACCAGTGTCCTTACTGTCCGGACAATGACAGACAGTCGGATCCAACTGAAGACAACTTTCCTAAACCTGCACAACCAGTGCAACTCCCAGTCTTCCCATGGGTCCAGAGTTCCTCTCCAATCAACCCCAGAGACATCACTTCAGCCCACGTCACAAAGAACCACCGTAAACTCCTCCTCAAGAGTGGCCCACTCGTCCAGCAGCACAACGCTGACCCTCCTGGCCAGACCAGAGAGAGTCTAGAGCAGGTGCTGCGGTCCCGCCAGAGGCTCATGAGGGAGGTCTGTGCCAAATACACAAGTGGAACCACTAAACAGACAATAACCCGCATGCACGTGTCCCGTATCTTTGTAGAGGACAAACACAAACTGCTCTACTGCGAGGTGCCCAAAGCGGGATGCTCTAACTGGAAGAGGGTGCTCATGGTGCTTCAGGGTCTCGCTTCTTCTACGGGAGAGATCCAACATGACGAGGTGCATTATGGAAATCACCTCAAGCGTCTAGACTCGTTTAATCAAAAGGGCATCGTGCGGCGTCTGAAGACCTACACCAAAGTCCTCTTCCTGAGGGAACCCTTTGAAAGGCTTGTGTCCGCTTTTCGGGATAAATTTGAGAATCCAAACTCGTACTACCATCCAGTTTTCGGGAAGCCCATCATCTCAAGGTACCGTAGCAACGCGACGCAGTACGCCTTACGGACGGGAGCAGGAGTGACCTTCAAGGAATTCATCCAGTACTTGTTAGATGTGCATCGGCCAGTTGGCATGGACATCCATTGGGAACCCGTCGGCCATCTCTGCAGTCCTTGCCTGCTGGACTATGATTTTGTTGGGAAATTTGAGACTCTAGAAGAAGAAGCCAATTTTCTTTTGAGAAGTATCGGTGCTCCTAGCAATTTAACATTCCCTAGCTTTAAAGACAGGAACCCTAATGCGGAAAGGACGTCTTCGGAAATCACACGGAGATATTTTGCTCAGCTAAATGTGACCGAGAGACAAAGGGCGTATGACTTTTACTACATGGATTATCTGATGTTCAACTACTCTAAACCGTTTAAAGATTTATACTGAGGCCTTTTACCGTGAACTTTCTGTGGGCCTTTGTCTTAGTGAGGTTATTTTATTACTTTCAAAATGTTGTTTATCTGTCGACCAATTTCAATGTGAAATATTAATCGCACTCTATATTTACCTCTGCAAGCTGGTCCTTGCGTTTAGCTTATTTATAAAACATATTCAATTCTGTTCAGTAAGAAAACCCTCAAAGAGACACTTCACCCAAAATTAACATTTGGTCATTATGCGGGTAATGTTTGATTTTGGGGTGAACTTTAAAACATTGTGTGTCATGTTTTCACAGACTGTCTAGTATACATACATTCTACTAAGAATGTCTAAAACTTGTCATGATATTATTTATTAAAGTGTTGCAGGCAAGTGATTGTATGCACCAGTCCAGCTTTGAGTATCACGTTACTCAGTATAACATGACAAAACATGGTCAACGATGTAGTGGTTGAGTTTGGTGCATCTGATTATGACAAAATCTGCATTTTTGTGAATGTATAGGAACAGTTTGTCTACACAGTGTGTCATGTATCGGAGCATGACCTACCACACCTTTGCCTTACTTTCACATTTTCCTTTTCTGGATATCAATAAACATTTCCACCATCTTTCAATGTAGTTAGATTATGTCTCTGCATTATTATTTTTTCCAATAATGATTGTTGTTGCGTTGATGCCATATCATAAATGTCAAGTATTGTTTGTGTCTAGAGCTCAAATTATCTTAGAAATGTATAAGTCATCAAGTTCCTCATATTTTTAAGGCAAATATATAGGTTAAAATACCATACTGTGTTCGTTTTTGTTTGATTTCCCTCTTTTTTAAAGCTATTTCCTCACAGGTAAATAACGAGAAGAATTACAAATGTCAAGCGTTTACCTGCACTGTAAAATAAGTTGAAGGCAATCACCGGAAGGAAATG
Source organism: Danio choprae (assembly GCA_903798125.1). NCBI lineage: Eukaryota > Metazoa > Chordata > Actinopteri > Cypriniformes > Danionidae > Danio > Danio choprae. The sequence goes on along the minus strand of CAIGQW010054212.1, from coordinate 12,899,458 downwards.
TGAAAGCCTTTCAGATAAAGATGGCAATGCAAGTTCTTGGTAAAATGAGGAATATGGAAGTGATATGGAAGTAGCCCACTTTTTCAGAAATATGTTTTCAATTAATTTCTGGCATTGGGATTTGTTCAGTAATTTCATTGGGATTAAGTCTTTGTTCAGATTTTTAGGCTCTGAAGTGAGTTTACCAGCTAGACAACATTACAAACGTTCCTTTAAATAATAAGAAAAAAAGTATTTGGAAATCAGATAAAATGACACTGGTACAAGTGGTATTTTACTCTTTTGGTCAAATTTGCTTGTGGCAACTCTCTGATTGGTGGAATTTTCTGTACAGCATCATGGGTAATGTAGTTTTTCCACAATAAATGCTTAATAAAAATTTAACTAATAAGCTGAACTAAAATGGACAAGTTGCTTAAAAATATTTAAAGTCAATTAAAACTGAACACTTCTGTCTTTACCAGAATAAGTTATAAGTGAATGGAGTTGTTTACTACACTCTGCTCTTGAATACTTGCTTCTAACTGGTCAGTTGTGCCATCCAATGGTCTAATGTTTAGTATTAGGGGTTATGAAACAAACCTCTACATTCTGTAAACAAAACAATTTTTTCCAGTGTTTTTCTTTTACATATGTGCGTTGTTAAGAATAGAGCTGTTTTACAGATTGGTATTAAAAATATTTCTCCTCATCCCACTAACCTTTAGATATTAAAGTCAAATGAAGCATCAGCTGGAAAATCCACACATGCATCATTAAGCGGCAGGATATCTGTGCTTTGTGAATGCACTAAAAAAGGTGAAAGTCCATGTGAACCGGAAGTTGCTCAGACTTATGTTTTAGTATGTTGATGTACTTCCAACTGAAATGGAATATTGAGTGGGGCTTTCTTTTTGTTTCGCGCATCACTCCCTCATAGCAAATTAACAATTGTAACTAAGGATATTGTGACACAGGAGCAAATGGTCAGACTTTGATTGAAGATTACCAAAACAAACCTTTTTTTTCAGTCAATCAAGTTGCATTGATTAATTGTTCACCTATTGAATCCACCTATTGCAAAATAAATATAGTAAATTGTGATTTCACGTGGACTTTAATGTTGTACATAATGTTCGCATTCTCGCACAGGCCAATCGTTTCGCTTCCTAAGACCCCAATGTACCATGAGGAAATGCAGGAATTCATTTTTGTTTTGCCTGTACGCGTTTCATAACAAGTGAGGACACTAAAATGTTGCTGAAATTGGGTTTTTCTTAGGAAATATAGCAATGTCTGTTCACCCCAATTCTAAACTAATTTAAAATCAAATCAATAATTCAATATACGGTAGACTATAGCTAAGATAATGTTGGCTAATCATTAACTAAGTATCCAGACTGAGCTTCAGTTTAATAAGATATTATTATTTTTTATAATATAGGCTATATTTGCAGCTGCTTTACCCCAGCATTGGAAACAAAAGCAGCAACCCCCCTTGCAGCAGTCAAAACTGGTGTTGATCTTTACATCTTGTCCTCCCACTCCAATAAGTCCCGCGCCGCCCGGAGCAACTGCGGCTTTTTTAGCTCCACCCCCTCGTTACCCCCTCCTTATCTCGCAGAGCCCGAGGCTTTGACATCCTGTTCTCTCTCACAATCTACTGACTCAAAGGGCACATCAAATCAGCTACCATTTGTCACGTGGAAGACAGAACAAAGAAAATGTTCATTTCTCTTTCTTCAGCACCAAAATCATTTTTAAAAAGGAGGTGGGGTGCTGGGGCTGAAAAATTAGTCTCTCCGTATGATTGGGTTTCGGAACGGAAAGAAGCTGGAGGCAGGAGAAAAAGCTCTGAAGTAACTTTTAGAAATTAAGTTATTACAAAAAGACTCTGGAAAATCTAATTAGTGAACGAAGTGTAGACAAAATGCAACAGCATCAAAAACGTGGAAAGTTGTTTCAGGTGAGAGAGGCGAGAAATGTTTGACGTTGCGAGTTCCGACCGGCAGATGGCGCTGCGGATTTAACGAGGAACGCGAAGAGCGCCTACTCCTGCAAAATAATATGTTTTAGGTATTTATGAATGTTACACGCGTATTAAAGACGTCTCTCCTTGTGAAAATTGTGTAATGATTCACCAAAGAAGTATATACATAAAATATTATAATTGTCATTATAATTTAAACACTATTAGTGGTTATAAATGAAGAATGTTAATATTAATGTAACTGAGGCGAAATTAGTTCCCGTGAATTGAGAAAGTTTTAGATTTCGTTTTATTCAGGTCGTTTTAGTTTCTCTGTCTTCGGGCTGTTTTGTTAAACTCCACTGTAAGACCAGGGATGGTAAGTGTTACTCGGATATATAGTTTGTTGGCATGATGCACATCATTGGGATAACCATTACTCCCCTCATCTCTCTGTAAATTAAGGAAATGAAGTGCGGGCGCTCGAGGCAACATTCTAAGCTATTTAAATCTTTAAATTTACATCTTCCTCCAGCGTCAAGTAATTGAACTAACTCCGGGCTTGTTCCTTTAATTGAACAAAAATATCTTGTCTTCCTGCTGCTCGTCTGATGTGGGAAACTAATTTGAGCCAAAGGCGAGAAAAAGAATATTCGGTTGTTAAGTCCAAATAGTTTGCAACATATTCCTGTATACAAACAGATTTGCTTTGCTGTGTTTTCACTCGAGAATGTGGGCTATTGTGTTAAAGGTGATAACATTCCATCCGTGCGTTTAAGGTAGTCGCGAAGTATTCATTGTGACAGAAAAAGCTTCTTAGATTCGTTGGCATCTTTTTAATGTTCCCTTTAATGCTCACGTTCATTAAATATATTTCTTTTTAAGATCTAAATATTCCTCTTATTTGCACAACTAGGCTATATGTAGTTCAGGCGTTTAAAGGCATCTTAGGGCGTCAAGGGCATTTCACGTGATGCCATAGAACCTATTTTGGTTCCCCAATGAACATATTAGTGAAAAGTTTTTCAAAGAGCCATTTTTTATGTATGCAGATTATTTTCATAATCAAAAGAATCCATTATAACTTTTCCATTATAAAAAAATTTGAAGAACAAAAATGTTCCATATTAAATGTTCTTCATGAAACAATGAATGCCAATCAATAATAGGCTATACCTTTATTTTTAAAAGTCAGTTTTAGGTACGGTTTTACTGTTATTAATGTCCCCGTTTTGTTCTTCTAAGCATGATCCTGGTACCTTCATTAGCTAATTGCAAATGAAAATAAACTAAACGTAAAAAGGTCGCGGTAGTTTTGGTCACTGGTAGGCGCCAGATGTCAAGGTACAGAATAAACTTTTCCAGAAGGACATGCTAAGGTAAAAGTGCCAAATATGTTAAAATGTGAATTATTTTGTCCTTGTAGGATTCATAGGATATTTTAATTCCAAACAAGAACTACAGCGTACATAATAGTGGCTTTTAGGTCATGAAAATGTACATTTACCGTTTCAAATGGTTTAAGTTATTTCATTTGACATCAAAACAAGTGTCTCACAAACGTTAAAGTTCAGTATCTTTTTATTCACTGTTTTTTTTTTTAAGTCTATAACAATTCACCTTTTTCTAAACGTCGATGTCTACATAGGCCAATATTCATACAGAACTACAGAAATATATTCATTGTGGAAATGTTGTAAACCCGTTTGTAGGCTGCGTTCACTTTGGTCACTGGTTGGCGCCAGATGTTAAGGCACAGAGCATTTCCAAGAGATGGGGAACAGTATTAAAAGGGTCTAAAACTGTCAAACATGCTTTTTGTTAAAGCCTTTCCTTTTCAGCACAATGCGCCCGTCTTTCCACCTGAAAGCTGTGTGCCATCGAGGCAGACATCTCTATCTAGCCGCGCGCAAAAATTGAAATGGCGCGTTTGGCCCGAGGCGGTTGTGTGGGCGCCTTTGCAGAGGCACAATGCATATCGATATACGTCATTTAGTTTTCATGGCCAGCAGAACATTATTAGAACGCCGAGAGACACGTTTGGGAGCAAATTAATTCCTCCATTTAAATAGAAACATCAATCAAAAAAGAGCAAAAACGTTTGTAGTTAGATAATATAGTATATATTATGTGTAAAGCACAGTTTATTTAAAAGCACAGCTTTCTCCTTTTCCCGCTGAAGGTTAGTCAAAGACACGCACACAGGTAAACCGTTATCCTCACACGCGCGCGCGCTCATCATATCTTTGTTCAGACGATGAATAAATAAATGACGATAAATGCGACGAAAAGACACATACGCATCTTCCCAAATGCGAATAGCAAGATCAAATGTTGTTCTTGTAACTCGCCCCAGCGCAGGCAGGGTTGAGCTAATTGTAGCCTAATCCTGCCCCGGGGCGTTTGGAGAGCCTTGAGCAAGAATTCTTGTTCAGCTGTCCTCTGTTATTCGGGCTGGAACGCTGTGCCTTCAACGCACTCTCACGCTTCAACAAAAAAGGAGCAAGAAAGAAAAAAAGCGAGGCTAAGACACGCCACGATCGATCTCATGTTTTAAAGAGGGCTGAAGATACATTTACAGCTATGTCTTCCAAGGTAAGGACGCAGCCTTGACTGACTCCCCTGTGTAGCTTTTGTGGAAAGTGTCTATAGCAGTCTGTGTTTTAGGCGACTTTTTAAAGCCACAGCGACCTATATAGCGCTGCGTTCGCACCGGCGTTAGATTTCCGCTGGATTCCGAACGGATTCTGTACGAAGAGCTCTTGGAGAAAATATTACCAAAAGTTCTTTCTAGAGGACGAGCAAGCTTCATCGGAGAATCCTCCTCAGATTGCGTCGGACATCCTAAAATGTTTGAAACGGTACGGTACGGATTCTGTCAAATTCTCGAGTCTTTTCTCTTTATTGCATTCGTTCTCAGTGTGTCGTGCTTTTGCAGTTTTAGATCAGGGAGGGCTGATTTGGGTATACAATGAGAGGTCAGAGCACTACTGTATGCCCATTGCGTACAGGAAGTGCGGTGCATAGAGTTGTAGGGCTATTTTACGCACTCCAGAGACCTGGCGCAGTTATCATCAACTATTATTTCGGACTTTGATGAGATCCCTTTTTGCACTCGCTCGCTTCCTTTTCACTACGAATATCATTAGTATAGCTTTTCAAGTTATATCTATCGTGCTAAACAAATATTGATATATACGGTATAACATGCTAGACAACACTAACAATAACGCAGTTCGTATTTTAGTAAGTTGTTGATTCAAACCTTTCTGAATTTCAGTGTTCATTGAATAAAGCATTCGTTGTCAGACTGATTCCAAGTTATTAGGCTTTTGAGTGACTCATTGAAAGAACCGGCTCCCAAGAGTCGTTCCTTCGTTTTTCTTTACTGGTAGCATTTGTGTGTGTGTGTGTGTGTGTGTGTGTGTGTGTGTGTGTGTTTTGGCAAACTTTTGAAATATGGGTTTCTTATATCACTGTGCAGTATATTAATCTCATAGGAACGAACGAATAAGGACGAATAAACACTTATAACCTTGTAAAAAGGTAAACAATTTTATAAATAATATAATTTCTTTAGTCGTGACTCTAAAGATTAATTTGATGTTTTTTGTAGTATTGTGAAGTGTGGCAGTTACTTTTATATTTAGGCCAACATTTCGTAAATAGATATTTATATAGTATATATAATTTTTATTTGACAATTTAAACCTACCACAATAACTTGCAGTTCATTGACTGAGTCAGACTTTGATTCAAACCGTTCTTGACAAATTCAGGGTTCATTCACTGAAGAATTTGACACATTGATTCCAAGTTATGAATCTTTTGTGTGATTCATTAAAAGAACCGGCTCATAAGAGTTGTGGCTATAGCATACCTGTCACGCTATATGTTTGGTTTTTGTATTTTTCAAGACATTTATTTGAAATATTCATTTTTTGGTACACCATATTTTAAGTTCATCTTCAAATGATTTAATGCTCACACCTGGGATACAAATAAAATAAAGTGTGCTGTTTTAGATGCATTTGAAATTGTTTAGCTAATATTGTAGCCAATTATTAATGTAGTTTTGAATTAATATTAATTTTTATTATTATATAATTTAACATATTTGAGTGACTCATTAAAAGAACCGACTCATAAGAGTCATTTGTTCATCATTGGAATACAACAGCTTCATTTTGTTTTTTTGGATTTTACAATTTAAGACTTGCATTCTTGTCATTATTTCACATCACTCTGTATTTTGATAGAGTTCAGTTTGATTAAAACAATGCAACATTCACATCTTTATGTAGATTAAAACTAGCTGTTCTTTTTTTGACTAATGTGAAAAGTTTTCTAGACAATGCTACTCAGGCCAGAAATCATTTGTTGACCAACATATACATATATGATGAATTCGACACATTGATTCTAACAAATTAAACATTTGAAGTGACTCATCAGGAGAACCAGCTCATATTAAGACTCATTTGATCCTTATGACTTTATACAGGTTATATGTTTGTTTTCACATAGAAGAAATTTATATTTCAATAGAAATGTTGTCAGCTGTGATGCTGCAAATTAGATTTTTTTCATGTGTAAATCCAAATTTTCGAAACATCCTTATATTATTTTAATCTCGTAAAAACAAACGTATCATATTTCAGTAGCTTTAAACCCAACTATAGCTAAAACATGGATACATTTACATTTTTTTTTTTTAGCCTTTTATAGATAAATCTAAAGGCTAAACATAGTAAACAAGTCCTTGACGCACTCGGGGCACACTTTGCTCCAGGCATTGTGCTTCCAGAAATGGGACTTTAACCATCTGTTTAGGCAGGATTGTTCATTTCTCCAAACAAAAGGTTGATTCATGCCACAATAGCAGTCAGGCATGATGCTCACTCTAGTTTAAATGTAAAGTTTTTACATGTTACGTAGCAACTTTATTACACTGTTAGATTGTAATACGTGGCCTTGTGGGAAAACAAGTCTTATTTAGCCTCGTTTTTGGTTTCAAAATGTTGATTCGCAGAAACTTTTACAGAAAGCTGTTGGAGAAGAGGTGTTTTGCGTCTCTCACATTCGCCCAATATCTTTAATTAGGAGTTTACACTTTTCCCCCTCTCTTTCCCTGAAGGTAGACACCTACAGTACTAGGATCCATCCCTCTTTCTCTCTCTCTCTCTCTCTCTCCTCCTCTCTCCCTTTTGCGCTCACTAATAAGCATCACTCCATTTCTTCCCTCCGGTTCTATGAAAAAAGGAAGGGGGGGGAAACGGCAGGCAAATTTTCTTAATTAGACTTGTGGTGCTAATTCTTAAGGTAAAAACGCAATTTAAGGGAAGATGTGGAAGTGATCTCCAGCGTGTTTGCAGGCCAGAGTCGCACCTCAGATCTCGGAGACTCATCCGGCAGCTGTTTATCTGATACTGTGCTGTTTGTACAGGAGGGAAGGAGTATGTCTCGGCTGTCTTTGACCCGGTCCCCAGTGTCTCCTCTGGCCGCTCAGGGAATCCCACTGCCGGCTCAGCTCACTAAAGCCAACGCTCCAGTCCACATTGACGTAGGCGGACACATGTACACCAGCAGTTTGGCCACGCTCACCAAATACCCAGACTCCAGGTAAGATACGTCAAAATCTGACGCTTTTTTGGAGGGGGTTGCGTAAATATCTTGTAACACTGTACTTCATTTTTGCCTTTTATGTCAGTGCAAAATGTACTTTTAAATGACTCAAAGTAGATGTTTTGTGACCACTTGTAGAGTCATGCAATTGCTACCTGCTGCATTAATGCCAGCCATTGATAAAGAGAGTTAAACAGACGCCACCTGTTAGAAAAGTGTGTATGTTGGGTAAAGCGCGCAAGAGCTTCGCCACATCTGTTCAGGTTAACAGAGAGCGTGGCTCGCTCTGATTTATTAATGGATATGGAGCGAGAGAGCAACGAGAAGGAGGGAGGAGAGGAAAATGGGGGGAGGGTGAAAAGCAGGCAGCATTTTAATTGCTTTTTGGAGGAAAAAAAAAAGAAGCTGAGATGAAAAACTAAGATTGCCTAAAGCTATATGGTGAAATTCTAACTGGGGGAACGGCAAGACCATATGAGAAAAGGAGCACCCGAGGCACAAAAGGGGGAATTGGTTTTCTTATTAAGTGTTTTGCATCGGTTTCCAGAATGAGAGAGAGAGAGAATGAAAGAATGGAGGAATGAAATAGGATGAGAGAATGAAATAAGAACATTTCGCTAAGATAAAGTCGATTTATCCCAAGAACAGAAATAGCGGACAACGTCATTCCAAACACTTGACCTCATTCCAGCAATTAAATCAGGTTAAATAATCAACTTCTTCAACTTATTTCAAATGTAACATGGTGTTTTTATTTAAAGAGAATATTGGTAACAGTGCATTAACTTTGGATTTGAATAATGTTGATTGTATGATTATTATTATTAAATGCTGTACAAGTACTGTTCATACTTTAGATTAAAGGGAGAGTTCAACCAAAACTACATTTTCTGTCATCATTTACTTGTTCCAAACCTGTCTGACTTTCTTCTGTTGTACACACCAGAAGATATTTTGAAGGAAACCGGTAACCATTAACACTTCCATAGTATTTGTTTTTCCTACTATTGAAATCAACGGTTCTTCAAAACATCTTCTTTAGTGTTCAACAGAAACTCATAAAAGTATGGAACCACTTAAGGGTGAGTGAATTTAATTTTTTGTGTGAACTTTCCCTTTAAATGGAATATTATTGTAAATTTTTGCAATCAAAATATTCAATTAACTTTTTATGTTGTGTGTTTAAAGATCCTTCATTGATCTCCAATCTTCTCCCCTCAGAATCAGTCGTCTGTTCAACGGCACCGAACCCATTGTTTTGGACAGTCTGAAGCAGCATTACTTCATTGACCGAGATGGAGAGATATTCCGCTACATCCTGAGCTACCTGAGAACCAGCAAACTGCTTCTTCCGGAGGACTTTAAGGTAATCTAAACTTTCATTTAGTTCCTCTTTTTAGCATCATATCAGTTGGCTTGAGTCCAAACACATTACTCACACTTATGTGGTTCTGAACAGTTTTTCTTCTCTTAAGCAAAAAACAAGATATTCTGAAGAATGTTTAAAAAAGAGTCACCATTAGCTATGTTTTTATCCAAAAATGCAGATTAGGTTTATGCGTAAAACTGGAATACCGTATAAAACATTTGCTAATAAAGCACTGTTTCCATCCAAGGAGTCAAAGAGAACAAAATCATCACTTCCTGATAAACTCGTGCCAGATATCAAAAACAGAAATGGAATTCGCTGTAGTAGGAGGAGCCACTGTGGGCCTTTTTTCTTAGACAATAAATTACTGAAATACAAAATTCAATAAATGTGTGGCGGTTTTTAGTGGAGCAAGATCACTCTTTGGGAGCGCAGACGGTCAAGACAGTTCTGGAAGGTAATAATACTGAACCACTTTGATGACAGACTTTGACTGAGGGATTTTAGAAGGACCAAAGCAACCTGATGTTCAGATGTGATTGGTCCGCTGGTCCCATCATTCCCATTTTTTTATTTCATGATCTGTTCAAATTTCTAGAATTTATTCGATCAAAGTGTCTGCATCATAGTTTGTGCATTTGTTTCTTATTGGATAATAAGTTTATCCTGCACATACATGCGCCTTTTTTAAAATGTATGCGCACCTTGGCATTTCCATTAAGCATTTTTATGCAATATTTCAAAATGCGCATAACAATTGGTGGATGGAAACAGCTACTGACGTCCATAGTAGGAATAGGAGTTGCGCATTCTTTAGAACATCATCTTTTGTGGAAACTCAAACATGTTTGGACCAATTACAGGAGGAGTAAGTTATGACATTATTTTGGGTGAACTATCCCTTTAAGGAAACAGTGAAAACTATAATGAATATATATAAATGACCAATTTAACCTCAGGCCACACCATGTGTTTGGAATAGTTTGTATTTCTGAAATGTTGTACATATTCCTGGACACTTGTTGAATACTCGTATGTTATTCTACCATTTTAAATTGACTTCATCTGGAGATGAAACCTCTCAAACTTGAGCAACAGATTTTTGTTGTATGACATTGTTCCTGAGAAATTCTTTAACAATTGTATTGGCGTACAGGAAGTGAGGTTGTCTTGCCAAATTCTCTTGCATTAAAACTTTTAGTCTTGGCTTGAAAAGTACCAAGTAAAACACCAAATTCCAAAATAAAATAAAACCAAACTAAAGTCTAAGGAAAAGCTAACATTTAAACACAGTGTTAATCATACCATTTGTTCTGGCTATTACAGTTATTATTTATATTGTTTTACATTGCGTTACAAGTACATTTGAAATTTGTACATTAACAGCACTAAATGAAAAAGCTTTTTTTTTAAGATAAAAAGTTTCAAACACACTTGGCGTGAGTCTTGGGGATTACATTTTACTTTAAATTTAATTAATTCAGACACACTTATCTGCAGCATAAATATATAATATAATATATAAGATCAAAGTATTCAAATAAATGACAATATGAATATTGCCAACAAAACTAAAGTGTATAACTAAAACTAAAGTATAAGGGAAAACTGTAAATCAATGGCAATTTGGTTACATACTGATTGGCCTGAGAATTTAAAGCATTAATGAAAAATTAATGAAAATAAACAAAATACAGAATGAAAAAAAGAATAAACCCTAACGCCTAAAGTAAAGTTTAAATATGGACTCAAAATAGTGTGAAATAAACACTCTCTGACTTCAAACACGCATAGCTGTGAGTCTTTTTTTCTCAATGGCTGCAGATGAGTTGGTGAAGTATTATTCCTGCCTCAGTCAAAAATCAGATGGGTAAAGGTATTTGTGTCAATGGGATTAATTAGGGTGAGACTAGTCATTCCGGCCTCGGGCTCTATGGCCAGCTTTCCTCTGCTGCGCGAGACCGTTTGATAACAGCACATAAAATATGTAACTGCACAGAAGCACACCATTAGATCCCATTATGCTGAACTTTACACATTTCGCCCATCGTGTCCTGACCTGTGATAGAGAGCGCCAAAACCTAACCACTGCTAGCCAGTGCTGGGATCGGCTCTATAGTCTATAAACCAACTTACTTTTTCCATCCAGAACCCACAATGACCAATAAATAACTGTACTTACTTTATTTAATAGATATTTACATACTAATATAATAATATAAGCAATAAAAAGCAGCACCTCTATTTGACATGAGATGTGCTTGGCCTCTTTTGTTAGGATGCGTTTTGGTTGCATTCACATAAAGCATAAAGCCATAGTCACATTAACAACATTTCGCTCACATTGGCATACAAAAAGGCCAATTGTTGATAGAATACAACATTCAGGTTCAAGAAGTAAAAACTCCATTCATTTTCTTGATGGGGAATTTTGAACAATAACTCAACTTTTTGAAGACAGGCTTGTTGTGAGCGATGAGGATGTTAATCGATTGTGTGCGCATTGATTGAAAATGATCTGGCTTATTAGAGCAATTTGTGCAGGACAAACTAAATTACCCATGATGCTGTGCAAGTGAAAATTCCACCAATCAGAAGTCAAGAGATATTTAGCTATTCTTTTTTTCTTTGACTTTTTCAAGTGCTGTTTAACAGAACATGGAAATTTTCACAGTATTTTCTATAATATTTTTTCTACTGGAGAAAAATATTTTCTTCTTTTTTCAATTATTTTATATTAAAACAGGGTTTTAAGGTCAATATTATTAGCACACTTCAGATTTTTTCCCAACTGGCTACAGGAGAAACAACTGTTGTACAATGACAATTAACCTAACTTGCATAATTAACCTAGTTAAGCCTTTAAATTGCACTGAATAGCTAAATACTAGTATCTTGTAATACCATTATGTACTGTCATCATGGCAAAGACTTTATATTTCTTTTTAAATAGTGTAAATCTCTCCATTAAACAGCAGTTGGGAAATACTTTGAAAGATTTTCTATTTCACAGGAGGGCTAATCATTGGAATAATTGGGATTTTGCTGTTTTGAACGATCATCTTGAACTCATGGGAAACTCTTATGATTGCACAACATCCTTTTTGGATAGTCAGGATTTGAGAATTTGCCTGACCAACTTAAAGGTCCTGTGAAATTAAAGTTTTTTAGATGTTAGTCTGTTAGTTTTTAGGATATCTATAAACTAGTGTGCTTCAAAACAGTGACAAAATTCACGTTTAGAAGACTCCAGCTATAATAAAAACAAAACACTATTGGCTGTTTTTTTTCAAGGGGAGGAGATATTTTATGTCCTCTGTGTGAAATCGCTGTGATCTTTTAACCTTCATGTGAAACTCTACTGCATAAATTCCAATTTCTACTGGAATGACTCGATTTTGAGAAATTGGCACAACCAAGTTAAGCGCAAGCGAAATCTTTCTGTACTTTTCACCCTCATGTCAAACTCTCAATCCCACACATTGCTTTTCTGATGACTGTATTTCGCCCACAAAAAAACCAAGAGAAAATGCGACTGCACCTAAAGACTCAACTCATCGTCTTAATTTGTTCTTCTAGAAGAGTTTGCTTTTGAAAGGCGTGCAGCGCATCCAGCTTCATTTGTCCATATGGATATGGCCTAAAGACGAAATGTGTTCTTCTGTGGGACGTTGCTTTTACATTCTCTTTCCCAAAAGTGAGTCACAGAAGGAGCCCTGTTAAAACATACCCAGCCTTCACTGCAGACCTGGGAAAGAAGCGAAGCTTGTTTTTCTTTGAATTAGCAAGAGCCCGAAGGCCTAAAGTCTCTGTATCCATGTTGTCAGCACCAGTATGGGCTAAAGAAAGGAACATAGGGAATAAAGAGGAGAGCGTGAGGGAGGGGTGCGGGTAAGAAAACAACTCCTTTTCTTGTGGTAATTGTAAAAGAGCGTTGTGTCTGAGATGGTCGGTGCTATTGTTCTCCGTGGCGTAGCCTGCAGTGGAATGAGTAGTTTTACAGGGTGGGGATGAAGAGGGTCCGGATCACAGCTGTATCTCTCTCGGCCACCAGGCGCACAACTGAAGAAAGGTATCAGAGGTTTTTTTTAACCCTTGTGTTTGGGGCCTGAGAGACCCCAAGGCCCTTTTAATATCTTGAGAAACATTAACATTGAAGTATCAGGTTAATTCTTCTTGACTTTTCCTAATCTAATGAGAGCTGACTGACAAAACTGTAACTTGAGAACATCCATCAAACCTTCTGAATGCATGAAAAATATTACCTCAGGTTTAGGGGCTCTGATACTCCAGGAATGTTTCACATAATTTTCAGATCATCATTATTATTATTTTTTTTTTAATGAAAAGTGGTAGATAACAGGTTTATCCGTATGTAGAGGTATATCTGTTTACATAGAGTTTGCACAATTTTATATATTATTAAATCATATAATATCTAAATTAAATACAACACCCAACTAAATAACAATGATACACACACACTCACTTCAGCACCATTTTGAGTTTTTGCAATTGACTATTTTTGCCATGTTTGTATAGATTGAAAGATTTTAGTACTTAGAATAACTTATATTTCAAGTTGGACTAATGTTATTTATATTTTATACACATGTACACACACACACACACACACACACACACACACACACACACACACTATATATTTTTATCTTTAGATTATACCTGTAATTCTCATAAAACTAAAGCTCACATAGACCCGAATTGCTGCATAAATCAGCATTTATGTTACACAAACAACACTATCTTAGCTTTATCATTTATTTCCCCCCATATGCCTATTCCAGCATGTCTATATTGGAATTATTTGGAGTTTTGGAGTGTTTGTAATAGCAGGACTGAGGCGCATTGCCATCTGCTTTAGTGCTGAATGAAAGGCGAGTGTAAGCGGGGTAAATGTGCTGGAGGCTGAGAGACGCCTTAGGCAGAGGCAGCAATCTGTGCTGTCCGACCAGAGAGTCTGTGAGCGAGGGGAGACCCGCAGGGCCAAACCCCCACCCCCCCTCGCCCAGCCCTGGATGAAGACGGGTCAGATGGGCAGAACTGCTCCATGTGTTGGGCTCGGTTCATGCTAAATGCTAAACGACATGTGCTCTGAAACGCACAATGCTTGATTAGTGTAGAGGCTTAAATGCCTGCTTTCATTTCTTTCTTTTTTTCCCTGTATGTGGCAGTACATGTCAAATGTTATGCTAGCGGGGGAAATATAATTGAATTATATTTCTATAAATCTAGCATCTTTCCTAATGGCCTTATAAAGTTATCCCAAAAAATCTGTAGTCTATTTTTTTTTGTTTTATTTATTTCAGTTGTTTGAGTTGTTTGTCTAAATATTCCCTCTCTTAGTTGTGAGTTTATTTGTTTGCTTGTTGAAATGGCCAGTTTATTTGTCCATTCATTCAGTTCTTTGACCGAATATTCACACACTTGTTTGCTAGTTTATTAATGTGATTAAATGTTTGTTGTCCGTTTGTTTGTTTGCTCAATCATAATGGATTTTTTTGGATTGATGGATTGTTTGTCTAGTCATCTGTTGATACACTCAATCACTCACTGGTTATTTACATGTTTATTTATCTGATTTTGAATAATTTGTTATTTGTTGGTCCATTTGCTTGTACTCACCCTTTTTCTTTAATTCATTCACTTGTTTGTTTACTCTTTGTAGTTTGTTTGCTTATTCAAATTCCTTGATTTGTTTGTCCTTTAATTAATTTGTTTGTACAATGTTCACTCATTTGTTCATCTGGTGATTCATTAGTATCACTCATTTGTTTGTATTTTGTTCACTCAGTTGTTGGTTGTTTCTTTGCTGTTCATTCAGAAGTTATTTATTTGCCTGTCCATTTGTTTATATATGTGCAGTTTGTTCACCTGTTTACTTGGTGGCTAGTTTGGTTGGTTTGCTTGTTTACGAATTTACTTGAGGTACTGTTTGTTTGCATATATATATATATATATCGTTTTATTTGCAATTGTTAGTTCGTTCACTCGTTTGAGTTGTTTTTTTAGTCCGACATTTGTGATGCAATTTTCATCCTGTTTATTCATTCAATAATTTGTTTGTGCATTTGTTTCCCCAATTGTTTTCCTTGATTTCCTCTGGGTATTACTTATTTTAATTTGAGGACTGCTCATTCATTCATGTTGTTCTGCATTATAATCCCTCGTTCATTCGTTCACCCACTCATTGACTCATTTGCTGGTGATGTTGTGTTTGTTTTTCATGTCCGTTCATTCATCCCTCCATACATCTTTCAATCCCACATTGACTTACATATGCTGTTGTTATCCTGCAGGAGTTCCAGCTGCTGTACGAGGAGGCTCGCTATTACCAGCTGACGCCCATGGTGAAAGAGCTGGAGCGCTGGAAGCAGGAGCGGGAGCAGCGGCGGTCGGCTCAGCCCTGCGAGTGCCTGGTGGTGCGGGTGACTCCTGACCTGGGCGAGAGGATCGCTGTCAGTGGAGACAAGTCTCTTATAGAGGAGATTTTCCCAGAGACAGGGGACGTCATGTGCAATTCAGTCAACGCCGGCTGGAACCAGGACCCGACCCATGTTATTCGCTTCCCACTGAATGGCTACTGCAGGCTCAACTCTGTGCAGGTAAAGCAATGCCAGTTAGTAAAAGCCAGTATCTGATGATCAGTTCTTACTAGTAGACTACCAATCCAAATTTTGGGCTTAGTACGTTTTTGAAAGTGTAAAACCGTAACATTGTATTAAGATGAAATGAAAAAATATTTATATTTATTTGATTATATTTAGAAATGTAATTAACTCAAAAGGTCATGTTCCACACTCATTGAGTAATTGCGTCTTCTACAAATTTAACCAATGTCCAAAATATAATTGATTGAATTGATGACATTTTTAATTAGTAATATTACTGTAGATTCCAAATATCTTAGTCAAACATTGTCCTATCCTTATAAACCAAACATTTATTTATTCAGCTTTCAGAAAATACATCAAATCACAATGTATGTATTATCTGAAAAAAAGACTGGTTTAGTGGTCCAGGGTCACATATGCTGATTTAATGCTCAAGAAATATTTTTTATTAAAATCTATGGTGAAAAAGATTGAAAGGCGTTATTTAAAATGCATTTAAAATAGAAGTACTTTGTAACATTATACATGGCAATAATGACACTTTGATCTACTTTGCATCTGACCGCTAACTATTGTATGGGTCAAAGATATTTGGTAACACTTTAGTTTAGGTCACAATTCAAGGTATTAACAAACCATTAACTAACACTACTAGCTTAATAAACTACTAATTAGCTGTTTATTAATAGTTAGTAAGGTAGAAGTTGGGTTTAGGCTTTGGGTAGGATTAGGCATGCAGAATAAGCTCATACTTTATAACTACTAATAAACAGTTAATATCTTAATAATAGGCAGGTAATAAGCCAGTAGTTAATAGCATAAATCGTGACCTAAAGTAAAGTGTTACCACATACTTTAATAAAAAAAAATAACACTGGAAACATTTCTAATGATGTATGAATTTAAAGCTGCACTAAACAACCCCTTACAACCTATTTCTGCCTTTGAGTTACAAACACACAATATAGAGTGCGAGTATGCAAAATTCGGTTGGAAGGCGATACAAAAGAGGGCATATTTTACATTTCTGTACAGAGAGGTCATATTTAGATCTTATACTGGTCTCACACTTGATGGAAATTTACATCAGAGTTCAAAAAGCTTGCACTTTGGAAGTTTCATGAGCGTTGCGTTTCGCATGAGTATGAATGCAGTGTGACCGTGGCTTAATACAGGTGTAAACAGTCTAAACATGTTTCGAGCTTATTCATATTTGACCACTTCTAGAGATACTGTAGTCAAAAATCCCTATGTGTTGTAATTGGGTGACTTATAATTGCATCACGGAAAATACGTTAATACCAGGCGAAAACAGGCGCACTTCTTTTGCCGCATTAATGAGCCTAGCATCAACTTTAAAGTTAGACTTGGACTTTTAATATCGAGCGTGCTGTGCTGATGTGTCTTGGAGGCAGATTGCCTGCTGCCTGCCAACAAGCAGAGGGTGAAGATGTGGTAGGCAGGTGTGGATGAAGGTGTAGCTCCACAGCAATGAAGATGCAGTTCTGCCCCATTCCATCTTCTCACATACGCCACAGTTTAGAGGCGCTAAAACAAGTCACACATCCTAGCGCATTTTTATAATGTCCGGTACCTAGAATCCTGGAGGCGATGCTAATGTGAGGAATATGTAGTCATGAAACCGAGAGGAGAACAGAGGGAAATGATATGCATAATTTATTTTTAACTCATCCTTAAGACAAATCTCTCTCCGTTTGAAAAAGTGCTCCAACATTTCTGCGCCTCGAGCGTTTTAAACACACATGCTACATTTTTAATACTGTACTTTGGTTTCTTTGAACAACCTAAACTGGTTTACGCTACTTTTTTACACACGCCTAATTGACTTGCTGTATAACTAATTAGTGTGTCTGATGACACCTTTTTTTCCACTCACACTTTCGCGCACTAAATCATTTTAAAGGGGTGTCTTTGTCGCACATATCGAGTGTTTAAGAAAACCCACCTATGAAATATGAGAAGATAGATCAGAGGGAAATGACAGAGGACGAGAGATGTGGAAAAAGAGGGGGAGAGAGAGAGAGAGAGAGAGAGAGAGAGAGAGAGAGAGAGAGAGAGAGAGAGAGAG
>CAIGQW010054212.1:12856904-12881782 GCA_903798125.1 Danio choprae | reverse complement strand
GAGAGAGAGAGAGAGAGAGAGAGAGAGAGAGAGAGAGAGAGAGAGTTTGTTGGCAAGAAATTGTAGCCGTTTACTGTAAGAAAGTTAGTAAGTGATGCAACCATCAGTGCAGTGAGTGTAATGTCAAAATCATAAGCCTTCAGTTATCAACATATGAATACTTGAGAGCCTTGTGACACCATATATATTCACATATATTCATTCTGGCTTTACTAACAGCTCCCGATATGGATGTATCTTATTAACGGATTGGATTAAATACAAATTAAACGAATAGTTGGCCAACAATTCACGTCTCTTAACTCAAACTCACAGTTCTTGGAATGGAAGCCAGTTAGGGTCTTAAAAAGTGGGTTAGTGGACACCAGGGGAACACAGAGGGTTTTTCAAAATCTCTTCTTTTCTTCAAGGGTGAGGATGTTTAAAAATAAACCTACTGGAAAAAAGTTTCAAAAATCGCACAAGATGAAGAACTTCAAAGTTGAACGATTCTCATATTAAAAGTTGCTTCTGTAACACTGATGCAACCAAAAGCTACCATGCGTCTCAATGGCGATACGTGTTCTTGAAAAGATGCTCCAAGACGCAATGTTTCTTTGTGCACGGTAGGCCCTTGAATCATCTCTGCCGATGTCTTTCATACCTCATCTGCGCGTAAGTCGTAAGAAGTGTTCATTTCCTCTACAAGTTTCTCCGCAGCCTCAACTTCCAAAGTGAGGATAAGGGTGGACATTTTTTCTCAGGCCCTGCGCAGTTCAACTGATTCCTTCGTCTTCTATTTTTTTTGCAGAGGGACTTTTATCTGGCTCTGTAGCCCCGAGCCAGAACTTTCATTTTCATGTGAAGCACACTTGAAAGAAGTGCAGGAGTAAGTGAATACTCAAGGCTGCATGTATTGAATTTCAAAAAAATCTACAAGCGCTCCAACAGATAAAACATTTCGTTGGCTTTTTGCGGCGGCAGTGGCGGGAATGACAGTGACAGCGGCCGCCCAGAGACGGCTCTCGGTGAGGGATCTCTGACAGTAGCTGAGATTGTGTGTATTGGGTTTGTAATGAAAGAGTCGGGCGGCTTCAGTGTGGGCTGTCAGTGGGGGAGCCTATTCTCATTTGACTCTGCATCAAACCCCTGTAAACAGCCCAGGGGATGTCTGCTCGCTCCTTCTCATCCCGCGTGGATGGTCTGGAGTGAGAAACGTCTGAGGGGTAATGCAAGCGTGAAGTTGTTGATAGCACTGTTACTGAGATTGCACATTTTAAATGCGTCTTGATGCAACTATGTGAAGTGCTGATAGAGTGGCATAAATAGGAGTTTACTTGGGGAGAAAAAAAAAAAAAAAAAACTTGGACCGAGTTTCTCATATTCAACGGAAAACCTCCTCACTCAAAACACTGACAAACATGGTTTCTCTCAGCTTCTGGAGAGGCCATCCAAGTGCTCTCTTGATGCTGTTAGATGAAGTGCAGATAGAGTAGCATGAACAGTGAAAATATAAACAAACAAAACACACTTTATTAATTATCCCCTAGTTCTTAAGACCCTTTTCTTGTTGGAAAGGGTGCCGTTCATACTGGTGCCGTCGTGGTGTAGTAGGTGTACTTAGGTTGATAATTTGATGGAGTTATGCCAAAAGTAGCATAAATCGTTGACCTGAAAAAAGACCAAAAAATCTTCTGGTTTCTCTTTGATGTTGGAGAGATCAAAAGGGTTTCATCTTGTGCTGCCTTGATACAATTAAGTGAGGTGTGATTAGAGCAGCATGAGTTTATTTGATAAAAAAAAAAAAAAAAGATCTCAAAATATATAAACTGTACATAAACTCCCCTGGTTTTGCCAAAAGAGTTGCCATCTTGATGCAGCTGTGTAAAGAGAACGACAAACTGTTTGCTTGAAGTCAAGCTGCTATCAAAAATGCCTATGGTTTTCTTCAGGTCCCAGGTCTTGATGCATTGAAGTGAAATGCTAATAGAGGAGCATAAGAAGGAATTTATTTCAAGTAAAACACCATTTCAAAATAATAATAAAAAACACCCCTGAATTCTCTAAGGTCCTAATGAAACAAAAAGGGTTAAAATCTTGTGCCATTTTGACACAATTAAGTGAAATGCTAATGGAGTTGAGTAAATAGGAGTTTATTTAATGTGAACATAATATCAAAATACAAAACACAACATCCCCTGCTTTCTGTAAGCTTCTGGAGAGATGCTTTCAAAAGACTTCAGCCTGATGCTGTCTCAATACATGTTTGTTAGAATAAATGTGCCATTTAAATAAATGGAATTATTTAATAGAAACTCTTATTTTCATTCTTAACTCCTGCTTTCTCTCATGCTCTGGAAAAATGATGTTAAGAATGATTAAGCATTAATAATGCTAAAATAGCTTTAATTGTTGAATCTGAGAAACTCACTATGAGTTTCCACTGTAAACAAAACGCACTTCTCAAGATGCAGAAAAAACTAGGTTTTGGAGAGAAAGTTCTACATTTCAATGTGCCATTGGTATTAATATAACTATATGAGGTACTGTTTGAGTAGCATTACTGTAGATTACCTTGAAAATTAATGTTGTATGAAAAAATGTATGTGGATTACAAAAACCCTGATTTCTGCCAGGTCCTGGAGCAAGAGGGGTTTGTTCTGAAAGAAGCTTAAGATGTGGTGTTAGAGTAGCATAAAAAGTGTTCGTGTTGTTGTTGCCATGACTCAACTATGTCAAGTACTGAGATTCTCATTTTGCAGTCATAACAGTATTCATAAATTTGTCCTTGGTTTGTCTTAGGTCCTGGAGAGACTCTTTCAGAAAGGCTTCAGCATGGTGGCGTCTTGCGGCGGGGGCGTGGATTCCTCCCAGTTCAGCGAGTACATCCTGAGTCGGGAGGACAGACGGTGTCAGACCAGCCACACACCCATCAGGATAAAACAGGAGCCTCTGGACTAGCCGGCTTTGGCACCAACTATGAACACCTCAGTCTGCTTTCGAAGAAAAAAAAAAATGCCAGCAGACAAACAGAAGACTTAATTTGCCAGAAAAAGTTTGCTTCAACTCTTTGGACTCAAAGAGGACTGAAATCTTAGTAAATGTACGAGTAATTTCATCCACGATCCCAATTCTCCTTCAACAGATGCTTTACAAATCCAAGCGAGTCACAGGATGGCTTTTCAGCTACTGACCTCAAATTGAACTTTTCGGCTCAAGTCATGAAAAATGCATTCACTGATCTCTATATCCACAGTACAGAAGAACCATGTCATAACTTCACCGTTGTTTGTGCGCGCAAAAAGAGGAACTCTACAAGGAAGTTGTGTTTGTGGCAAATTCACCTTCCGGCTAGAACACTTTCAAATGATGCACCAGTCAGATCTCCAAGCTCTGGGGCAAAATTAACTACGAAATACAAAGTCTGTACTCTGATCCATTTTTAATCTCGATATCTAATGTTCTCATTTTCCAGTCTCATCTATGTAAATCAGTTCTTTTATGACCTACAGGTTTATTGCTGTTGTCTCGCTACATGAAGGATATGAGAGTAGTTCTCAGAAGTCATTTGGTTGTAAGTGCGGTCTGGAGTTGGCCGTGTAGAGGCTTTGACTTGAGGCTACGTGGCAGCCAAAGCGGACAGTCTGCTAATGCATTCAATGCTGGGCAAAGAGGCTTTTTATTCGAGCATGTCTAAAGGGAAACCTGGACTCATGTGGGAGAGTTTTTCTGATGGCAACTTTCTTTCGGGTGCCCATTTTGTTTTTAAGACTAGCCCTGAATGTACCATTTAACACAAGTCATTATTTAAGATTTAAGTAAACAATTACAGGCAAAGATCTTTCGATACATAACCCCTTTAGTTCCTATGTGCCCCCTGCTCTAAGTTAATCCAAATCAGTGTTTCTCTACACTAACAAAGATGCTAGCCAGTCACTGAAACTAGCCAGTCACTAGTTAATCTCTCGAGACCAGAGGAGTAAAGTTGATCTCCATTACTCCCAAAAAAAAAAACCTCACTCCCATCCGGGTCACAGCACCACCATAACCCCTCTGGTTCCAATTTCTTGTTCCAAGTGGAAACTGAACCAGCATTTCCAGCTTGGTAAGTGGCAAGAGTAACTAGTGGGTCTCTTCAAGCAAGGAAAGTCTAATCACACAGCTCCTACTAGTTACACTACTAGTACTCCCACTGTTACACTGCCCCCAAACACATCTGGGTCACGGCACTAATGTAACCCCTCCGTTTCTACTCTCCTGAATTAAAGGAGAGGACATTAACAAGGGCGCTTAAGACAGCAGCATCAGTTGCACAAACAGCTCCTACTAGCTGCTTTGTGTTACAAATAAAATGACTTGTGCATCCAAAACAACTTGTTTGATGAAAGCAATGAGATTAGTCAGATAGTTAATGAATGCAGCACTTTAAGGGGGCGCTGCCTGGACCGGAGATGAAGGGGATTACTGTGCCCCCTTAAGGCCTGGAGAGAGATGGGCTACGGGTCAGACGTCTCTCCAGGAGTTAAGGTCACTTTCCCACAATCCCTTTTGCTCACTCTCCCTTAGCAAAACAACGCAATCAGAGCCACTTGGAGAGAGACTGAGGGAGAATAAACTTGAAAGGTTAACTCGGCGGCTTGTAAACAGACTGAATTGCATAATGTGTTGTAAAAAGACACATTTAATAAGATGGCTTTTTAAGGCTCTCGGCCTTGTCATTTCAAAAGGAAGGGTCATGGATATTTTGTTATGCTATTTGGTTGTCTTAAACGGCCAACTTTTTTGTTTATTTCCTGCTACGTGTTCTGTTTTTCAAACATTGTACATAAAGGTTCAGAGACGCTTCACAGGTCGTCCTCCTGAATGCATCTTACATCTCGCTGCCGTGCAACTGCCATTTTGGGTTTGGATTTCATGGACAATTTACAAAGATGATCTTGTCTCCAGCGCATTGATGGCCGGAGAAGTCAGATGTTACCTAAATCTTTAATTTAAATACTGCTCTAATGGATGTTGTGTCAAGATGTATATTGCAGTATGGTCCAAATGTATATTATTTAAATAAAACTTTTTTTGTAATGGATTATTATTGATATGAATCATAGTGGTATGTCAGGCATGTGTTTATTCGAATTGTCGCATTCTTTTTGTAATCGGTGTTGATAAATGAACTTTTAATAAATTGTTGAAGTTCTTTCTCTATTTTAAACCACTTACAGCATGCATGTGAATGTGTTGGACAAAATGCTTGAAACAAATGACAGAGAAGGAAATTCAGCCAACATTTCTTCTCACTAAAGTAGAATTTCAAACATTATTACAAAAAATGTATGCACGGGTGGAGATTAGGTTCTGTGTATTGGTTGCCAACTGGATAGAGTGGGTCTAAAAAAATGTAATGTATGGATAAATTGTTCTCAATAAGAGCATTAACATGCATCAAGGAAATTGGGTGAATTTTCATTTAACGTCAAGAAATGAAACAATCAATGATAAAACAAAAAAGGATCGTTTTTTTAATTAGAAAATGACTGAATCATGAAATGTGGGTGGTAAATATCAGAAGAGAGCCTCACCTGAATGAGTCTGCCGTCCAGTCAGAAGAAAAATATCTGTCCCAGGAATCAGGCCACATGTTTTTTGGGTAAATCATGTGCAATAACACTCAATTAAACATTACATTAAACACAATACGATGGCAGTTTTGACTTGCATTAATGTTATGCTAATTTCAGACTACACAACATCAGCTTGATTTTGGCATGATCCGTTTAACGTAGGGTGTCCTGTTACTTCACAAACACCATTTTTGGGATGCAAAAATCGATTATTTAATCTCGTGTAGAGTGACAAAGTGGATCACGACTAATGTTGTCATAAAAAATCTAATAAAAAAATGTATATCATGATGTGCCAATAGCCCAATAGGCAGTCTGACATGTCTCTTTTCCATGACACAAAACAAAAATGTTACAAAAATATTGTGTAGTCTGAATCTGGCATACGAGGTAACAAGAAAGTCGCACCCAAAGTATAATTAGGAACTTTATTCTTTTACAAAAGTACAAATTTAATAGAGATGAGCACTTTTTTCCAAACCAACCAAACATTCAAAAAATTGTTAAATTTAGCAAAAATAGAAATTCTAATAGATATGTTTTTTTTTGACAAAAGACAATCCCTTGATCAGCAATACTGTTTGTCCAAACGCCAGCACAAACAATACGGATTAAAAGCAGTTGGAGAGATGGAAAAAGATTCAAAGGAATCATTGCACATGACATAAATGCTGACCATCTCCCAACATACATCTCTGTACAACGCCAAACGTAAATGTCAATGTCTCTTCCTCTCCTACTGCATGTCATAAAGGGCAGTATACAAATACTTGAGACATAAAATAATGCCCGATGACAGATACTAAATTTATAGTCAACGTGAATTTGAAAACACAAAAATACAGGATTCAAAATGCAACATTAGTATTTTAAAATCATTACTGCAGTCTGTCAAAGCCATCCCAATTTTTAATGTATTTAATTTAAAAAAACAAAAATGGTCAAATTAACAAAACGTACAACCTGCCATTTCTCCACAAATAAGTTACGAGAGATCCTGCTCTAGAATCGTTGTTGAAGCAATGCATATTAGTATTAGCATATTGGATAATTCCATGCCGTGGATTTGCTTAAAAACAATGGTGCCCTAGGAGGGCCACATAAGGCACCATTTCACAGTATACTTAACACAGACACTAGTGAAACCGTACACACCTAGAACCCCACACTGAGTGTGCGAGACAAAACTGTCACTGAAGTTCAAAAGACCATCCAATAGGATGAAAGACAGTCAGTGTTTTACAACACAGAGTTTCTTCATTTTGCATAAATCAGTAACAAATAAACAAAACAAAAAAAAAACATCCACACCGTTCCCTCAGAGACTTAAAGATGCGCTACTTATAAGTTACTAAAAATACCTCCGACTCGTTAGACTTCTAAAAACCAGGAGCTTTTGCATTCACATTTCCAGTGTCTCTATTGCAAATGAGGCGTTCTGTTAAAAACAAGAAGTCCAGCCGCTATCCGTTTAAAACAAATCTCTATCCTGAAACTTAAAACCAGTCTGAGTTCAAGTTAATGAATAAAAAGATCAACATTGCTCAAAAAGGATGGCTCATTAATCCGAAACAAAGGGGAAATAAAAGCATTAAAAGGGCAACATGGAGGGGGCGGAAATATCACATGATGTCCACAGCCGCCTCCGTACGGGCTTTTCCAGAACCTTCTCATCCCCAGAACACCAACGTTTGGAAGATTTACAGCAACACTCTAGTACTCGTCAAAGAGTTTATGCCACAGGTGAGTCTGAAGGCACAGACTGGAAATGAATGCGGAGAAGGAGAGGAAGACTTGAACGCATTACTGAGGGAGAAGCAGGAGTACCATTAGCGCTAGCGTGCTACTTCAAAAGGGCCTTGTAGAGCAGCATGGACCTGGCCGTGGTTCGCTCCTGCTCCAAGCAGAAGATCAAGTCCCTGAGGTTGACCCGGGTGATGCGTTGACGGGTCTGCCGGACAGAGGATGAGGAGGATGAGGTAGAACCGGTCGCTGATCCGGAGGAGCCTGCAGGAAACTGTGTGGGAACGAAGAAAGAATTCATTAGGTCATGGTCATTGTCAAGCTGCCATGTCAACCATGACTGAACTGATGTTTGTAAAGGCTGTGATTGATGACTGTAAACAGCTGAACTATTGAGGTGGCTTTTTAAAAAAAATTAAATCAAAAATTCAACTTCTTTATTCTACTGAAAACTAATGAAGATATTTTGAAGAAAGCTGAAAACCTGTAACCATTGACTTCCAACAAATACTATGGAAGAAAATGATTTCAGGTTTTCAGCTTTCTTCAAAATGTTTTATTTTGTGCTCAAAAGAAACTTAAAGTTAAGAGTGACTAAATGATAACAGCATTTTCATTTTTGGGTAAACTATCCCTTGAAGTTAGATTGCGTTAACTTTCAAACTGTAAAAAGTTGAGGCCTGGACATACACTATACAAACACATTACATTAGAATTACATTGTTTTGGCCTTATATACAAATGTAAAAATAAATTAAACAAAACCAACTACTTGGATCCAACCAAATTCAAAGAAAAACAAAAGAGAACCACACCAGCCCTGGCTTCGCTTTGATTTTTGCTCATTTTTGCAGCAAAGCACTACCAGTCATCAAAGCTCCTCTGCTTTTGTGTTTGTCAGCACACCTGCACAACATGTGATCATGTGTTCTGAGCTGGAGGCCATTTAGAACCACACCTCATGCCTCTGGCAGCACACTTTTGATCTCTGCTTCAGACGCCAGCGAGATTACAGCAAAAGTCTTTCCAAAAACCATACGAAAATCCGAAAAATCCATATGCGCAAAAAAACAGTCAACACGATGAAACAGAGGGTTTGCAAGCGGCCGCTGAAACATTAAGACAGGGCGAAGACCTTACATCTAGTTCCCTGAGGGTGAAGGAAGATGGCATTGTTTACGGTATTCATCATCCACACAGGGGGTCTGTAGAGTCACATCACTCGGTGGGAATGAGGTTGAGGGTCTCCAGTCTTCACTGAACACCAAGTATATACAGAACGTGAGAATGGTGTAAGATGGCCTGCGGGCACAAAACACACACCACACCCTACAGAAACAACCTGCAGCTCTGTTGGGATCAATATCACCCTCATACATGCTCCTCCACACCCTGGATGATTCCCACTCTCACACACACCCAGGGCTGGCAGAGCTCACCACATGTTTACGCGGGCAGGTCGCTGCGCGGTCTTGTATGCTCTTAATGTTAGCTCATTATTCCGAAATTGTCAGGAGGACTTGAAGGGAGGAATGAAACGCGAAACTGAAATCAGAGATTGGTGCCAAAATGTTTCAGCCATGGCCGTGCCCTGAGGAGGAAGTGGAGAGCAAGATGCGATCAGGTGATAGTGAGCCGCTGGTTATGTATTGTAGACATTTAAATAAACCTGAAATCAATGCTGGGTATTGGATGCTGTGTGTGTGTTTGTGTGAGGTTTCAGCATCTGACTCAACGCAGCGCAATAGTTGAGAAATGTCATATCAACAAACACTCTAAGACAGAGGTGCTGCATTTGGTAATTTCAAAAATGGGTCAATGATACGAGCCCAAAGTACGAGTGTTATTCATTCAAATATGCAACTCTTATATGAAATACAACTCTTCTGGTACATTCAAATGACAACCATGTGCTTAAAATATTCCTGGTTCACACAGTTCTATAAAAAAAAAGCTAAGTTATGCATGCCAGGCCAGTAGGTGGCGATGTGACTTTGTAAAGAAATATCACACGCCTGCTCATTTATAGTCCTGTAGTCCGTGGTTGTTTTGGTTCTCAAGTACTCACGCATAACTATAGACTGAACCTTTAATAAACATGCATTTGATCAACACTTTCACCAAATCATGTTTTTATAGTTTATTGAGATGATCATGTTATGGTTTGTTATTATAAATAGAAATAATAATACAAAATAAATACAATTGACAAAAGTACATAAAATGACTAAAATTACCCATCTGGTGCTAGAGAGAATACAGAAAGATTTGTGCTATATTTTAATTCAATACCATCAATGTACCAATATTTAATGGTAATAAATGATATTAATGCCTTTACTAAAATCCAATCATCATCATCAGCCATTAATAACATTTTGAGCACTGAACTAAATATAAACTTTAACTGTTGAAAATCATGAATGATTCTGAGATCAGGCTTAAGTTTGGTCTCTTTTTAAAGAAGACATATGGCAGATTACTGTAGAAGTTGAAAGCATAACTGAATGAGCAAATGCACAAATGACTATATTAATACTATTTTATGAACAAGCTTTACAAAATGAGAAACATGACAGCCATAAACGAAACATGAATTGTGATTTGAATCTAAGGTTGATACCTTAAAAAATTGCTTTCATGAAGATTTAGTTTGGACCCAGTACCAAAAAATCATTTAACCTTTGCAGATCATCAGAACATGATTATATTTTTTGTACAGTCACACTTAGCATAGCAAGTGTCAAAACTTTAAACATGTTTTTCAAACCATTCCAATAAAAGTAAAAACAAAATGTATAAAAATTAGGAGTCAAAAATGACAGACCAATACCAAACAATTAAGAAAAACATAAAAGCTTGAATCAAAATGTGAACAAATAAAGCTAAAGTATATAAGTATTACTGAAATTACACTGCAACCAGCATGCAGACATAAAACAGAAAAGACATTATAAACAGGACCTTTGCCATTATATGAAAAGTTGACATATAACATTTGCACAAAGCCTAAATATATTAGTTCAATTTGCTAAATATTTTATAACTATTTTAAAAAAAGGGTCAAAGGTTACACAAAACAACATTTACAAATGTTTCTTTAAAAAGTTTTTAAATCCACAATGAAATTTCCATTTCTGAAAACTTCCTAGTAGCATTTTAAACTACATTATTTCAGTGGACACTTCATCTTTCCCCCCCATAATAAAATATTAACAAAAAGCAAAGCTGCCATTATCTGTAAAATATTTCATTTTTGAATAAATATCCAATATGTAAGCACCTAAACTCTAGCCTTTAGTAAGAGACTGTTCTACTTGCTCAACTCGACACTGCAGTACAGGAAGACTGCGTTTCACAGTTAGCATGTGTGGGTGAACACGCTCAGGGCATTTTGCCACTATCCTAGTGGTGCGTTAGAGATGGAGCTTGTTAAGCCTGCATAAATGTGTAAAGATATGGATGAATATATTACAGATGTGAGCATTAACGTGCCCCAGGCGCACAGAGAAATGTATTTTTTTTTAAAACCACATTAGCTGTGGAGTGGAATGTGTAGGGTGCACAAGCTATCTTTTCGAGTGTCATTAGGGTTAAAGTGTGTTGTAAACCCTTCAGTTGAGTTTGTGTGTAGGACAGCGAACACCTCCAGAGAAACCGACTCCAAACCCTAAAGAGATGAGGCAGCTTATGCTTGTAGGTTTCTGAAAGGCATGAATTGAGCAGAATGGCAAGAAACCTCTCCTTCAACCACACATCTTAAAATGTTCAAAACAAGTACAAGTCATGAAAAAAGCAGCTTTGCTCCGATGCTAGCCTAGAACCGAAAAGCCCTTCAACTAAAAGGTGACCAAACCACCACAGAGAAAATCTTCTCCAGACAAAATGGAGAGAGAGAAAAAAAAAACCTTATTACTCCACCTTATTCCTCCAAACGACTGTGAGCACTTGTGGCCTCTAAAGGTTAGAGAGTGCCTGAGGGTGCTGTGTGTCTCCAGCGTTTGGGGAAATGACTCGCCTTGCCTCTGCACGAACACAGCCCAGTCTCTGCAGAACTGCTGCCTGGGGCTACGCAACCCTGCTTCACTTTAACCCTATACTAGCCTGCTTTTTGATGGCGCTCTTTTACTTTGATCCAGGACCATCTAACCTTGCACAATTACAAAACTATGAGGGACAAGCTTAGGTTTAAAAAAAAAGTTGAACTTCAACCGCAAAATATCTTCATAGTTCCTTGGAGAAGATATGAAGTCGCAAACACACTTAAAGATAAGGGTTCTTTGATACAGTTTCCAAAAAAAAATGGTTAACCTGCATGGAACCATTCCAAAGTCCAAAATGTACAAAGTTTTTATTGTTAGTCTTAAGATGAACAATCCATGCAAGCTTGTTTTACTAATCTTTAATCAAGAACTGACCATTTGCTTCCACTCTGAAATTGCAGTCCTTCTCTTTTGACACCATTTTGATAGCTTGGACCACAAATGGCTATCCCAAGTCCTTTAACTGTTAGTTTGCTGCAAGTGAAAGATAAGGAGCACAAAAATAAAATCTAGCTATCTACTCAATAACTGTCTCATTTAAGAGGCTGTATCCCCTGAAGTATGCATTTGAAAGACTTTTTTTATCATCCCAGGGTGACGTCTCAATTCGAAGGCTCCTTCAAATGCAAATTACCTGGTTATGAAGGATGCAACCATGGACCTATTGCGGACTTGAACATCCCAAGATTCATTGCGTGCTGATAATGGTATTAAATTAGGTTTCAGTTTAATTGAATATCTAACTAAACGCAAGGTGGTTTGAACCTTTTCTAAATAAATCAAAGGACATTTAAACACTTCATTGGAGTAAAAACTGAAAAGGGGAAAGTTTTGTGCATGTGTAAAAACTGTAAATGACATATGACACACAGAACAAGTAGTTGTTGATGACAATAAGACTCCAAACTTTTCTTAAACTCATTTCACTCTCTATAGTTTAAGACAATAATGCTTCTGTCTTTCATCCATAGATGACTTTTGTTCACTAAATGGGGCATTTCTACTGCTCAATAAACAGGCAGCTTTTTATGCACCTCATCTCCCGAAACAGATAAATAGGAAGTCTTTTAAAAATGAACATAAAATGCAGGAGGATTTGCTAGTATGTACATCTTGAAACAGCAGGAAACTCTATATTCATGCTGTGTGTACATTTCAGAAGATCAAATACGATTTAAAATTTCTGACATCAACCAAATCGCTTTATTCAGCGTTCATGTAAACGTTATTTGTGGATACCTCAACTGGAATGAGTTTATTACAACTTTAGTGTCGATTACCGTTAGTGGTGTATGTCAGTATGTCTGTGTATGTCAGTGCTGTTTAAATTTTCATTTAAATTATTAAAAAGAGATCAGATCACTAAAAGGTTCTTTGGGGAACACAAAACTAAATTTCTATGGCAGCTATAAGGAAAGATGTCAAATTGGTTCTTTCACATACATGTAAGGACACCATATTAGGACACAACCATGGTCATTTTTCTGGTCGATGTATCATACAATTCTAGTTTGTGGCTTGGTGTGTATTAACCATGGATTAAATCTGTAAACTAGTTGACACTACACATAATTAAAAAGTCTTGCTGTGGGGAAGGGGATTTTCTAATTAGTGAAATAGCGACAAAGCTGCAGTTCCTTTGCCTCTAGTGAAGTTGAGGAGCTGAGGGGCAGAGCTGGGATCAAATCCAGGCCCGCGGCCCCAACCAAAACACAGGCATGTGAGGCTTTGTGGTGTTCCATCATTACCTCACCACATAATTAACTACAGACACAGCGAAATGTATGCATGCTAGTCCAACTGATGAAGATACTACTATAAACCCAGAATCAACCCTGAACCCAACACCACCAAATACTTTTCAGATGTTTTATTTCATTCAGTCTTTAGTAAAAGCCCAACTGAGAGCTTCAAATAGATTTCAAATAGACTTCAAATAGAAGATTCTCAGAAAAAAGCGATGTATAGTGGATGATTGCTATTGCCCATTCAAGGTGTTAGCACATTGCTGTATGATTGCTAAAAACAGCCTGATTACCACTGAAATATCTTAGCAGTGCTAAAACCACCCAAAATTGTTTCAAGGCAAGTTAACATGCTTAGTGTTTTGGGTTATGTCGATGCTAGGGAATTCTGTGTGGTTTCTATGACAATTCTACGGAGTTCTGTTGCCAAATGTTTTAAAAAACTTCAATTGTCATTAACCTGTTTTAGTTTTTTTTTCTTCTGTTTAACACAAAAGAAGTTATTCTGAACATGCTATATATGGTTACAGAAAAAAAGGAAACTCAAAAATATGGACCCACTTGAGGGTGAGTAAACTTTCATTTTTGGGTGAACTATGCCCCTTTAAGGTAATCTGGCTATAATTTTAACATGCTTTTATGCAGCAACTGATTCTCATGCTCATGTGGTTAAAAAGGGTTAAACTTAGGCCTGTCATGATATCTATTTTTTTGTGGTACAATAGATAGCAGCCAAAATTTATTGCGATAAAACATATTATTGTGATTTTAAGACCATTTTGACACTAAAATGATGGCATCATAATGCATGTACTTCCAAAGAACACATAATATTTTATTCTTAAGAATATTTCAATTATAGTCATTTTAACAATTAGGCATTGGAATCAGAATGTGTAAACGTATATTCTAAACAAATAAATAATAATAATAAATCTTAACAAAAAAGTGCTAAGTGAAGTTACAGATCTATTTTAATTTGTCAGGTACCCACATGAAAATATACTACAGTAATTTATAGTAACTACTATAGTTATTTTTAACCATTCTGACACCTACAATAGAGATAGAGAGACTGCGCAATCAGCTAAAATGTGGCTAGAGTTGGTTTTTATGGATGAGCGATATATATTGTATATTGTCCAAGTGTTATGCGATAAGTCGATAAATTATTTATTGTGACAAGCCTAAAACTGTTAAAAAACACCTAGCGTCTGTCATCTGACCGATAAAGCATGATATTACCAGGTACAAACAAAACCTAAGAGACTCCGGGTGGATATGTTATGCAGTTGCTAGGATATTCTGGATGGTTGGTATGGTGTTTTGGTGGTAGCTTATGGCCCACCATAAGTCTCTAGCACGGAGATGTAGAACAGGTTCTAGTTATATGACGTTCTCCACTTTATCCATAACCATTGCCAACAACCATCAAATTTGCAACTAATGCCAATTCAGAATAGCTCCAGGAAAATATTTACTGCAATAGAAAAGTGCAGCGAGTATGCCAAACACTTGGGTCAGAGGAGAAATGAATGTCAGAAGATGCCATATACTGTGATTCATCCAGGCTGTGGGAGTTGACATCTTCAGACCTCTCCAACTCTGTTTTTCGAAGATTAAGCATAATTTAAGTGTCTAATTTGACAACATACATCTTTCCAATTTGTGTGGTAAACATCCACGCTGCAGATTCTAGAATATTCTGCACACGTTTTAGAAACAGCATATCCTCTTATTTCACCCTCTTTCACTCTCTCAGCACAAAGAACCGGGATGCTTCAGGCATCACTTGCGGGAGAACGAACATTCTGCCTACATCTGCCTGCAATTCAAACAGCTCTCCCACATTGTGTTGCCTGTATAAAAAAAGAGCACTTGTCAACAGCTTACATGGCTACAAGGTACACATTAAGCTTGAGGGCAATGCTATACAAACACATGAAGTAGCTCAACAAAGAATGTGGCATGATGGTCTTTAAAACACTCTTTTAGTTTGGAGTACAAAAAAAATGTTCTATTAAAGCAAACAGGATGGTGAATGTCTGATTTTGAAACTGATTTTGTGTCTTGTATAACTCTCATAATAAAGTTACAACATTTTGCATATTAGTGGAATTGATTTAACAAATAACATGGCATGCGTACGACAAAATACATATCAATGTTTCAATCCAAAATATACGCAATGTATAAAGAGAAATAGTATGAGCTGTAATGGTAGCTGAACAGCTTGAGGGAATCAGGAGGGTAAGCCGAGATGGTGCCAATACCCCTCTGGCTTCTACATACACAGAGGGTCATTGCAGTAATATGAAACAGATTATTTACACAACCAACCAGAAATCTCTGGCAGTGGGGGAAGAAAGAAAAATGCATTTAAAAAATATATATACATAAAAGTAGGAAATGTAAGACCACAATATATATAGCCATTGCGAATCGCAGCTGTTTTTACTCTTAAGTCATCAACAAACATGCTGGAAATTGATCTGTAGTCTTTCCACTAACATGCAAAGATATTCACATGCATTATGATACAAATGAATAATGGCATTCTAAACCATAATGTATATAGACCCTACAATGTACTGTAGGCAAAATGATGTAAAAAATAAAGGAAGTCTACAACCTTGATATGAATAATAACTAAAGAAACTCCCACAGTAAATAAAATAAATGATAAAAATTATCAACAAATACATGCTACTGAATACTTAAGAAATGAATCCTTGAGGACGGAGGACGTTGCGATTGACTGTTCTTGTTAATAAACTGCAGAAAGGTGTTTACATTTAAGATTTAAGAAAAAACGCAGACAGAGATAAGCCTGTGTGACTTATGAGAGGTTGTAACTTGTTCCAACTGATGAAATGGAGTGAGAATAAACTAAATGTATGGAAGGACACAGAAACGGGAAGGAAAGCGATAGAGAGAGAAAGGAGAGAAGTGGTAGAGTACGACTTGAATTTAATATTTCATGATTGCCTGAAGGATTTTTCACAGATCAATGTGACTCTGTACCCAAGCCAGTGTCAGCCAGAGAGCATCAGGAGAAAGCAAAAGAGCGCTAGAGAGAAAGAGAAAACAGTTGAAAGTATGAGATATATAGAGTTAAAAGACAGAGAAAAGAGATAAAGAAGGACAAGCTTAAAAAAAAAAAAAGTTAAAAAAAAAAGAAAGTGACAGTGAAAGAAATATTTGGCTCATCGGTTCAGGAGACTGTTAGTCTTCTAAACACCAGTGTGTGTTTGCTCCATGAGAGATACACCCTCCACTGCCTCTGTGGCCGAGGGCTTTGCCAGAGGCACACATTACCTCTGTTAATGGGTTTCCATTTGAGCAGCAGAAAGGAAGCCAATAACCTATCCACACTAATGGATTAGTCTACATGTAGGCAACCTCTGCAGCTAATCTTGGACCAACTGTTTTCTTTCTTCGCGGAGGAAACAAAGGATGTATCCATATGTGGGTACAAAAGTGAAATTACAGGAAAAAAGAAAGTAGAAACTTAAAGCCAACAGATCCACAAAAGCCTCCTGCTGTTCTGACTGGCATCACTCAAGCCAGTTTTCACAAAACTCTAGCAGTTGGAGGGAACTTGGTGAGTGTTGTCCTTCCACGGCCATCATGAACCAATAAACTTACCATTTTAATTAGCGAAGATTAACAAGGGAGGTAATTAATTTCTGAGATGGGCATCTTAAAAGCGCCAAAGGCTTGACTTTGTTGACGGAGCCGAATGCTTTTTCATTGATGTGGGCAAAATAGAGGGGCATCATTATAAGCTGGCGAAAAGCATGCACTTGCATTCTAAAAGAGTCGATGGCTGGAAACGTTTATTTTTGAGAGCTATTGTGTTGTTATTATTGGAACTTAAATGTAGAGCACCTTATTTCATCAACCCCCTGACTGAACCTTCATTAGAGATAACAGGTAAATAAAGACAAAAGTCTGCAATAATCACACAGACCACAATCCAGGAAACAAAAAACAGAAAAATGTAAAGACACTAGCTATCTTTCCACACACCCATTTTTATCCTCATTTTAGAATATTAGCTAAAAAAAAAAAAGATTTATGGAAATCCAAGGTGCACATACATTTTGAAAATGCACATAAAAACTTAAGTTTGGTAAAAGCTAAACTTTTCATAAATTAAAAATGTTGATGTTTATAAACTATGTATACACACATCATAAATGTGTATAAACTATTATAAACTGATTTTTCAGTAAAAATAAAAGTCTTTCAGTGTAGAAAACGTTGTTTTGTTTTTAAATGATTTGTCATTTACAGAATGCATTTCAGTATGGACAAAAAACAAAAAAGAGATCATGTGATAGCAAAAATGGGTACATGGAACAACATCAATAGACAAACCAGCAGACCGACCACATTGTAAATCATCTGAAATGTTATTTTGGACGTTCTAAAATGATTCAGCCAAAGTCCGTCATCAAAGTGGTTTGATATTGATATTGTCTCATACCTCCATTCATTGCATTTTGTCTTTGTCTTCTGAGGCTCAAGAAACTTATATAAGAAAAAGGCCCAGTGTGGGTTTTTTTTCAACCACCAAAATTAAAAAAAAAGTCAGAAAGTGACTATTTTGTTCTCTTTGACTTACTGGATGGTGCTTTATTCACAAATGTTTTATGAGATATTCAAGTTCTGCATATAAGTTCAACTTGCATAATTGGATAGAAACATAGCTACTGGCATATCCAAGACACACCAAACAAGAACAGGTTATGAAAGCTGAAACATATGGCAGCCATTCTGTAATAGCAAGACGGCAACAAAAGATGCTTAAAGTGGAGCAAGAACAACACCCAAAGCAATGGGGAAAAGGTAATCAGTTCTGATGAGCAGATATATATATATATATATATATATATATATATATATATATATATATTCAGACAGGTATAAGTTTTGATGTTACGTTTGAAGTCAAGATAAGGTCAACCGCATTTATGGTCTCACCAAGTTTCCAATCTGAACATCATTGAACCACCATGTGAAGTTCATGAGCACACAGTAGGAATAGTAAATCTCATCTCCATCCTTCAAGGCACTTTTTCCCTTATGGAGAATGATGCAATATTCCACTCCACACACTTCAAGAGTTTTATAACAGTATTCCAAAAAGGACTGAACATGTTCTGGAGGCCCTGCTCTTCATTTGATCATAGCTACATACTGCAAGGGATTTTACATTCTGCCAACTCCCTGTACTAGCTACAGTAAGTCTACTGAGTGTTATGCATTGCATGTGTCTATATTTAAGGCTTGTATTGTCAGACAAAATTTAAAAGTAGCTTTATTTAAAAAGATTATCACTGTGTATACAGAAACATATTCATATCCGGATCCACAAAGTAATATTTAATGCTTAATAAGAAAAAGAATTGCATTATTTATTTATTTTTGCTAAATTCATTCTTTTTTTGACATATCTTCAGTTGAATTTAACATGAACACAAGATAATAAACGGTCCTCTGCTGTTTAAATCTTTTTTTTAGCATGACAAAATGATTTATCTGGGTCGAACAAATAAACCTAATTTGACCTCCCCTAACGTATTGGATGAAAAAATGCCTGTCAAAGGAGGACTTGATCAATACAAAATTAAGAAAAACAGAGCACATCATCATTCTTTTTAAAGCCCTACACATTAACAGAGACCTTCCTCTTCTTGCAATGATACCCTGGGGTCGGAAAGGGCAATTTTTGGCATTACGTTATTCCACGCAACCCCTACAAACTGATAACAGACTCTTCATGCTCCTTCTTATCATGTCAAAACACATGCAGATAACCCACAGATAGCACACACACAAGACTCATCGCATCACCTCGCATGAAAAAACACTGGCACTCCAATCAACCGGCAAAATCTGCCACGGGAAACAAGAGAATCTGTGTGAGTTTTATATTAATGATCTAACTTTACACAACAGTGACACAACACAGAGTTGAAGCTTGATTTGTAGTGAATCCATGTAGAGACTGCTTGGAACATGAGGAATGGATATCTAAATGAGAAATATCTGGAAACCACCAATTTTTGGGGGTAATGTTTACATATTTGCATTAACAAATCCTTAAATGAATTACTTACCCAAATAGAAAAAAATGAAAATAAGATTTTAAAACAATCAGTGAATAACTTAAGTTTCAGTCCATTGCCTCTTAAAATTGTTGAAATGTCTGACTGAAATATAATTTAAATTGTCTGGACTGATATAGAAAACTGTAAGAAGGTTAACATGAATCTAAGAGCATTCGTTTTTATTTGAATTCAGGGGGAAAAAAATCTCAGTTTTAAAAGAATAAAGTTTTAATGAATCAATCCAGAATATTTTCTTCTATACTGTAACTAAAGGGGTTTATACCATTTTATAATTATTAAAATTGGATACAATCTAATACTAATAATCTAATCT
Source organism: Danio choprae (assembly GCA_903798125.1). NCBI lineage: Eukaryota > Metazoa > Chordata > Actinopteri > Cypriniformes > Danionidae > Danio > Danio choprae. The sequence goes on along the minus strand of CAIGQW010054212.1, from coordinate 12,862,201 downwards.
AATAATTAGATAGCATAAAGAACTCAATTGTAACCTTTGAATTTTCTGAGTATGAATTAAACAATTTGACCAATGTGCCACTTGACCATTGCAGATTTATGATCTATGCAATGAGATCTATGAGATTTATGATTGGATTTAAGTCCAATTCCAATGTCATGTCTTATCTCCTAGATGTTATGGTAATTACGGCATGTCACAAACACAGTAACACATCAGAGTACACATTATTTAAAAAGAAAATATACACGTATATAAAATAGGGATTTGTTGGTTATTGATTGAATTGAAGACATTGAATGCGAACTTGAAGTGAATTGTAAAAAAAAAATGTGGGTTTAATGTTGCATAAAAAGCAAGCCCCACCCCCTACTCAACATTCCATTTCAGTTGGAAGTATACCAACATAATGACATAAAAGTCTCAGCACAGAGAACTTCTGTCTGTCACAACATAGTCTTTTAGTTTGATTGTCAATTTTAGAATGTAAAGACAAACTTGATGCGTGATTTGATAAGTGATGTATAGTTGACGCCAAAAGTAATTTTAATGTGAAAATAAGGTAAATATAGTAAATCTATTGAGCATTTCTATCAGTAGAGCGTCTATGTTCTCAGATCAAATTCATGTAAAGGTGAGCAAATGATGACATTTATGTTCAGGCGGACTATCCCTTTAACAAAAGCACACTCTCAGTTCAGTGACTGGTAATGTTTAAACTCCAGTCCACTGCTGCAAAAAGCTGTGCTTTGGTAGTGCTCATTACTAGCTACACATTTGAATCTGCCTTTGGTATTCCATGTCTGCCCCCACGTCTCCCTCCCTCCTTCCCCCTTTCAGTCTCTGCCCTCTGGCTGATCTGGCAGAGGGGGAGATTTTAATTGTGGCTATAGAACTCTGCACGGTTCTTTGCCTGTGAGCGAGCCCTCACTTCAGTGAGTGAGAGCTTGCTTTAGTGATATTGGGTCCAGTCCATCCCTTCAGGCTGCTTTTAATGGCCCTCTCCTCTCTTTCATAGCCGGAGCTGAGATTGTTTTCCATGTGATGCCTGTTAATTCTGCTGCAGGGAAGGGCAACCATATATCCATTCTCCTTTTCTGAACGAGAGATACATTTCTTCTTACTTTCCGTCTCCATTTTTCCTTCTCACAACACTCATTTTTCTACAGTTAACTGAAAGTTAAAGCCAACATGCTACAGAATGCACATGGGCCGAGATAAAGTTGAGAATAAGGCAAGCCAATAATCATGGTGATAATCAAAAATGATAATAGCAATAGTCCAATAATAATGCTTAATTCACTCCAATTTAGCACTGATATATTGTGCATTAACGTATGCCATTTTATCTGTGCACAGGAGAAGTAAAGTGAAAAGCCTAAAGTCTATTTGGGACATTGCAAATATACTGTCCACCTAATTTTCATCACCATGAGGGTCTGTGGATTTCTACACAGACCACCTCAAGGTGAGTGTTAAACAAGTCCACTAGGTGGTACTGTCATGTACTGAACTCATCCACCAATAGATGAGCATAAGCTGACAGAGTGATGGAGAGAATGTAAAAAAAAATCAAACCGAGCATGAAGAATAACATTAAGGTGCTTTCTCAACTTGAGCTGAAAGTTAAAACCAACACATAACACTAACAAAAGCCATGCAGAGCAAGATGCTTGTGGTTAACTGGCATCAAGAAACATGCTGATCTTCACAAACAAAAACGTATAATAATACTAATAACATAAGAAGTCCACCAGACACAACAGGAAAACATCATCTCTCCCTCTTTTTCCACATGGACTGTTTCTCAATCCGTCGTTCTCTTCACCCCCCTAGCCTCAGGACTGGGATGAACATGTTAATATGGGCTGCCCATGTTAGGACAGCTCAACTCTGAACCCTCATGTGTGTGATCTGCCTGTAGGCTCAGTCTGGTATGCAGGCCCACAGGAACTCGGCGGCCTTTATTACAGCGTGCCCTAAAACTCGCCCTTCAGAAACGTCCTCATCACCTGCCCTTGTGACTAATCTACCCTTGAGCAGCTCTGCAGGGCTGCCTTCTAGCCTAAACGCTTCATCAACCCAAAGACAGACGGAATAGCAATCAAACAACCAACTGCCTGGAGGGCACCGAGGCCAGACAAAGGGCAAAGCAAAAACTGTGCCCTTTTCTCAACCGCTGCAAACACGGACTTGACTATTTTATCTTGACGCAGTTCCTCGCAGAATGACACCGCAGGAAGCTTTTATTTAGAAGTGAACAGGGAGCAAGGACGAGGTATTTTGCTGTCAGGACACGGGGGTGGGGGCAGAATGAGTGAAGCCATTATGACATGGCTGCCTCCTGCTTTAGGCAATGCTGCCCTTCAGGCACATTGCTGTGGAGATGAAATCTCTGACTGGACCCTTCAGAGCAGGCCCAGCCATGGACCCCTGGGCGAGTACCGACCCCTTTAGAAAAGTCATATTCACTTTGCTCTACATCGAGGGGTGTGTGCGCGAGTTTCTGTGCACGTGTTGGGGGAGGCAGCGCCAAAGGCAACGTTGAGTTGGATGTGAAAGACAGAAATGATGGGCTGAAAATGAAGAGAGAAGACATCAACTTGCCTTCACTCTAGATGAGATTGCGAGACGCAAACGCTCATACCTGTATCGCCAAATAGGCATCAGCTGCGTAATCAAGGTTTGGTTGTGTTTGCTGATCTGTTTTAGGCATGTTTTAAGTGGGTGGATGAAGGTAATACATAGTGAAAGAGGTCGGCAGTGCATTCATAGAGCAGAAATAATGCTTTTATTTGGTTATTTATGCTCTCCATAAAGGGACATTTAGTGCCCTCCACTGCAGCAGATTGCTGCAATGCAAGTGAAGAGAAGATTTAAGCCATGTGGCGGGTCATTAGAATGCAACCCCTACTGTTAATGTTGATAGTGGTAATGATCGCTTATGTGCAATATTGTGTGGCGTGTGTCTTATTGATAAAGTGCCATGGGCAGCAGCATGTGAAGTCACAGTGTTTACACACAACTGAAATGACACTTGCTTGATTTACTAAATTAGCACGAATAAGATTTGCCCAAGCAAAAAAAAACTCAGTGAGCATGTGACCGGTTGGGGCATTTGTTATGGTCATATATTTTTGATCTTGTGAGCGCAACAGTCTGTTCCCATGGAAAAAAAATCTGTTCATTTTCCCCACAGAAACATTTACACAAAATTGTTAACAACCAGCCATGAGCTCAGAGGCAATAACTGACAGTATACACAGTCATATGTTAGAATTACAAAATACTAAATAAACATTTATTCCAGGAACTGTGCTATTTATACATTCTGATAAGAACATGGTACCAATTAGAAAGTTGAGGCAAACAGAATTTGAGAATATAAATAAAGAGAACTACCATGATGTGGATACACTCTCAGACTCTCATAAAAAAAATGAACACACACACACACACACACACACACACACACACACACACACACACACACACACACACACACACACACACACACACACACACACGATTTAAGCCAGGCTCACACTACAGGCGTTATCAGCCAGTCTTACCCGATTTTACCATTTTGACTATTTGTCCATTATCTTGGTAAGCAGTGCATATATGTTTGCCCAGGTTGTAACAGGTGACAAAGTTGCTGCTATGAATAATAACACATAATAACAACTGCTAAATGCACATTAGCATTTTCAAGCTTGTTTGACAGCTGTGCATTTGTTGAGCATTGCTGCAATTCTATAAAATATGTGCTGTTAATAAAATAAATACATCTTATAAATTTATTCATATTCCCCCTTATTCATATTCTTCCTTTACAAATATCATAATATGTTGTGAATGGGTTTCTTTCAATATATCGATACATCGCATAATCGCAATACATTAATCGGGCCCAAAATATCGTGATACTATTATATTGTGAGTTAATTAGCCCGTGATTTCCACTCCTAGTCAGTTGGAAAATAGAGATGGAGGACTTTTTTGTGATAGTTCGCAGAAGAACATGACTGCCTGGAAAACATGCATTGGGAAGCATACAATACCATAACAAAAAGAATTGATGGGTGAGAAATCACTAATCTGAGAAAAAGCTGCATAGTTGCTGACAAATATAAACCTTACCCGTTTAAACATCAGTGATGATCTGCTGAGCTGCTCCCTCTGCCATAATCATTTTAACAATACCTTGTACTGTGTGATGAATCACAATTTTCAAACAGTGTAGTGTGTGTTCACGTTTAAGAATTGAGAGAAGAAAATCAGGGATGATCCTCCTCGTGTGATGGAACAAGATTTAATTTTTGCAATTACATAAAAACTTGTGGTCGGTTTTATACCCAAATATCTATACTACAGAGGTGCAACACTAATTGACTAGACTAGGGGTGCCCCATGTTCGACACAAAGTCCACAGTCCAGCAGAGTTTAGTTCCAGCCCCAATTAGACACACCTGAACCAGCTAATCAAGCTCTTAATAGTCATACTAAAAGCTTCCTGGTAGGTGTGTTGAGGCAAGTTGGAGCTAAACTTTGCAGGACATCGGCCCTCCAGAATCGAGTTTGGGCACCCCTGGACTACAAAATACTGCTGTTGCTATTTCTCTCTGTCTCACACACATGCACGCACACATATTATAATTATTTTGTAGCACATTCATGTTTTTCTTTATGACTTTAGTTTCAAAAGAATACATTTGATGAATAAATATAAATAAAAATAAATAATACATTAATTTAATATGCAACATTGTGACATTAATTTGAATTTTACTGTCAAATTACTTGTAGGTGACACTTTTTTCCTTTCCATATGCACCAGACACCTTCTTATACGCATTTCATACTAATAAAAAAGTTTAGACTTGTCATAGCATTTATAAACTGCTACTCTCTAATTTAAAGATTTAAAGGTTTTTTTTTATCCTTACTTGTATGTCAATTTGGATAAAAGTGTCTGCAAAATGAGTAAATGTAAATTTATAAGGGTATATATTTCCTGTTGTACATTTTAGGCATTCAATTTTTCTCTGTCACTGATTCCGAGAAATACTTTTTTAGATTGTCTACAGAAGAAACCATCGTTATACAATGATTTGCCTAATTACCCTAACTTTCCTAGTTAACCTAACTAACCTAGTTAAGCCTTTAAATTTCGCTTTAAGCTTAAAAAATATCTAGTAAAATATTATGTACTGTTGTCATTGCAAAAATAAAATAAATCAGTTATTAAAACTATTATGTTCAGAAATGTGTTGAAAACAAATAAATAAATATAT
>CAIGQW010054212.1:12815368-12843016 GCA_903798125.1 Danio choprae | reverse complement strand
ACACATATACATATATACATATTTATTATGTGTGATAATGTGTGAACAAAACTATACAAAACATACACTGTTACATAGATATTTAAATTGATATATAATTTGTATTGTATACATATTCTATATCTAAATATAAATAAACAGTTTCTCAAATATATGCATGCCTGTGTGTATTTATATATGCACATAATACATATACACTTAAACTTTCATTTAGGAAGCGATAATCAATAAATTTTTGCCCAGCACTAGTATTTACATATATTTATTTTATATATAATGTATATTAGATATAAATATTTTATATAAAATTATATACAAATATATACATCCATAAATTTACAATAATAAATATGCACAGCACACACAATATATATAAAAATTTACTTTCAATTTAGATGTGATTAATCATAAGTAATCTTTTGACAGCACTAATGTAATCCATTATTCATACTGTACATCATTACACTGCAATACAGCACTTATCTAAAATTGTTGTTGTATAGCTCCTCATCCTGAGGAAACAAAACAAAAACTCCTCATCAACAAGTTCATCACCTCCACAAACGAACTTTTCCCTCAGCTCGCCTAAAGTTTTACTCTTTTTTTTTTTTTCCCCTCTTTCGTACGTAAATGAAAGTGAAGTTAGTAGGTCACCCAGAGCTAATGGGATAATTGTGCATTTCGCAGTGTTTCTGCAAGGCAACCCCGACTCTTTTCCCTGCGATGGTTCAGGTAAAAGAGCTGCGTGAGGACCAAAGCAGAGCGACACACGCATTTTTCACACACTTCTGAGGCTATAGCCTATTAGCGGCAGGAACGGCACTGCTCTTCTCATCTTTCCTCGCACGCTCTCTTTTGCCTGACTCGCAGGGCCAACTTTTTCCCCGTCTTCATTCAAGTTTGGCTTGTTTTTTCGCTGATGTCAACAGGCTGACTTCATACAGCTGAGCTGGTTGCTCATTTCCAACAGTTTGTTTCAAAATCAGAACGGGACAAATCGCAACATGACACCGTATTCTCGTTTTCTTCTTAGTGCAGAGCAAAAGTCTTGAGTTTTTTTTCCCCTCAAGCAGCATTGCATTAGGGTTTTTTTTTTGTAATAAGGGCAACAAAAATCTGAGAAATTTGTAGATCCAAGTTAAAAAATTATAAAAATAAAAAATTATTTTAACGTACCAATAAACATAATTTTACACAATAAACATCTTTAAAAAGGATAATTAGAAATCAGAAACCCTTGTTATAGTGACTTGTGGCCGTTAAGTGAACTGCAGGTAATACTCACACATGCAAACTTAGCATAAAAGAACAATGTAGTCAAAAAAACACCAAAAAAAAAACTTGTATTTTCAAAAAAGCTTCATGTTTACATGAAAACATTTTCAAAACAATCCTCATTTACATTGGAAAATGACCAAAAATGCTCCATTACGTATGCCAGGGGCCTGCACCATGGCTAGCCAGTTAAGTTTCAGTTTAGATTACACCAAATCTGGGTTTTAGGTATCATGAAGGTAGCTCAGCTCAGCTGCTCCATAATATCATGGCAACAAAGTGTGATTAAATTGAAGCTGCCTTAAGACTGAATTACACTTCTGCATCGTAACCCACGACGCATGCCTTGCGTGCAGTCGTGCATTTATACTTCTGCATTCTGTTAGTGTTGCTCTGCAATAACACTTACTACTGGGTTTCTACTGTATGTTCCTCTTTGTTGAGGTTCTTTGTGAGTGTTTTATTTACACCGGAAATACCTGTAGTGCTACCTTACTGTACAAATAGCTCAAAATCGCTCATTCAGAGGCAGGAACCAGCGGACGTGCAAAAACTTTAATCATAAAACAAACACAAAACAAAAGTATCCATCTGGAGCTCCTCTACTGGACTCAACATTTGTTAAACACTCGCGCCAACAGACTCCCACACTCGTCACCACTACCCAAGCTGACCAATCAAAGCTTGCAACATGCAGTTAAATTTTTTGAGAGGTGCACGTCAGGATCGGTATGCGACTGTGCGAAGGCTGTGCTGGGCCATCCGCGTACACTCGACGCAGAAATATAAATCAGCCTTTAATGTTACCTAAAACCCAAGATTGGTACAAAATAAATTGAAACTTAACTGGCTAGCAAGCAAATCTACCTTCATGGTACAGGCCCAGGGCCAGTATTTACCACTGAGACCTTGCTTGTAAACAGTACCTGTAAGGAAGTGACGACATGCTGTCTGCGGCTCGGGACTAATGTATGTAGAATTCGGTGTGTGTGTGTGTGTGCGTGTGTGTGTGTGTGTGTGTGTGTGCGTGTGTAAGATACATCTCTGCTGTTAGTTGTAATGTGAAGCAAATTCACACTATGCTGTGGAAGCATTAGGAAACACTACGCCATTATTTTTGTTTGCGCTTGCCTTTCCCTACACCTACTTAAACATGTACTATTCAAGAGCATGACATCTTCGTTTTCAAAGAGTCTCATTTTGGGGTGAAACAACAATGGTGGTGTTTATGCGTTTTTGTCGCACAAAAAAGCAAGTTTGCAGTTTTTGACTGAAAACATGGTTATGTAAACAGCCCCTAAATGAGATTATATGCCTACATATACTACTATTTTAGATCGTCATCTTTCTTTTTGATGACAGAGAGAAAAACAAGTAAAAAAAAGTTTAAACAGCTATGCAGTGATATACTAAAAACATGCACCTGCTTTCAGAATTTGCTTTGAGATTGACATCTGAAAGTAGATGCTTCCCACAAATCCTGTGTGTCCCACAGGTAAACACAACATTGCGGCAGTGCTGCTGTGTACTCATCTCATAAATACAATCATTTGGACATGACTTGAAGGCAGTAAAAGTAAAAGCTGTGAAACATTTATTTACTTAGCTACTGTGTTTCAGCACACAGCACCCATAAAGAACCCATTCTGCAACCATTACATTTAGAGGATTCTAAAGCTTGGGGCAATTAATGAATTATCATTTATGTTATGCCAAAGATCAAATAAATTAATATAACAAAGAAAACCTAAGACAAAATTAGATTTTTCATTTAAAGAAGGGGGAAAAACACAATTATTAACATAAAAGTTTTAAAAATTACTTTAAACGTTCATCAACCAGTAAGGTAATTTAAGTTTTATTCATCAAGTTATGTAAAAAAAAATAAATAAATCTATGTATGGGGCAAAGATTTTTGTGTGAGCAAAAGACATTTTATATATAAAATTATATATTTATGTTAATAATTGTGCTGTAAATAAAACATTAAAATATGGGTGAAATAATGTTTGTGTATCTTTTTCATATATATTTATTTACATTTATTTGTATTTTTTTATGATTATTGAATCAAATGTAAATTTGATAAATGACAAATGGGTAAAACTTTAAGGGATATTTGAGGGATGATGGTACAGTACACAGATTTTAAATGACAAATAATTGAAATTGTGTGGCTGCATTGTGATCTTTACCCCTTGTGTATTGTTTAATTTTTTTTGTTATGTTGGTGCTGTTTTTGTCCTATTGATTTTCATTAAAACGACCTTTCTTTGATTGCAAAGCAATGACACCATATAATCATGCATTCTTGATTGTTGGTGGTTTTCCCTGTTGGGAGGAGGTAAAATTTTGAATTGGCATCATTAACCTTTTAAATAGGTCTGTGCAAAAAAGTTTCTGGCTTTTATATGGAGTTCTGTGGAGTAAAACAGCAAATTATAGCATGCGTGCATAAATACACTTACTGTGTTTACTAGGTTCCGAAAGCTAAGGTACTTATTTTAAATTTCTAGGACATATCAAGATAAGTGTGCAATGGTCTCTCTTACATTCTTACACACACACTATACTCCATATAATATCCAGAAAATAAGCTAAATTGCTAATTTGACCTCTTCCCAACAGGGAAAACCACCAACAATCAAGAATACATACTAATATGGTGTCATGGCTTTGCAATACAAAATATGTCATTATAATGGAAGTCAATGGGGCAAAAACAGCCACAAACATAAAGAAAGGGTAGTAAATCTGCCAAGAGTCTATTGTTGAGTTTTTGAAAACTTTCAAAACATTTCCCAAAATATGTGTCAAAATAAGATGTGCACAAAAATCATTCCAGAATTAAGACTCAAAATCACCCCAGAGTGAATGAAAACATCCCCAACAGTTCTCAAAGGTTAAATACGAGTTTTATAAAATGTCATCAAAATGATTCTAAATAGGCCTGACCATTTTTTTTTGTTATATAAACTAATGTTACAATCAATGGCATTTTAATAGCGTCTTCTGACAAACACAATATCGCAATAATATCATAACACATTATTTCATCAAATTTCCTTTTATCAGCTGTTTAAGTATATAAAATATATACATATACAAACCATTTTAAATATTTCCAACACCAAAATTAATCTTTAATCATCACTAAATAATGAAAAAAAGTACTTGTTTTGAATTTGGAGATTTAAAAGTAAGCTATAACTAATTAGGATGGTTTAATTAGTGTGCTGTCCAATATAGGTCTCCTATTAGTAGTAGACTCAACTCTTGCTACTGTATCTCCCGAGATCAGAACTCAGGTTAAGGTTACCATTACCAGTTACATTTCCGGCGTGAAGGACGTATAATGAGAAGTGTTCTGTGGTGAAACTCAGTTTGTGGTTTCTCTTTGAAGTACTGGAGTGTGTGGTGTTCAGGTATTGGTTCTTACTTTACATGAATCGGCACGGTGTTGCGCAACGGCCGACACCTTCTCCAGCATGGAGCGCAGCCTGGACTGAGTGGCGTGAGAAATGAGAGTGACCGTCTCCATTGACACCTCCGTCACGCCGAACTTCTTGGCTGAAATGATACAAAGTTTTGGTGTTAAAAAGTCACTCGGGAAAGGTAGAGGAGGAAAAAGTGAAATGAAGAGCGATTCTTTGAGCCTGGAGCGTCAAGCCAATTAAAAGACGAGTATTATTGTTTTGCTTCTCAATTCTGCCTCGTGATATGACCTAATTTAACTGGTAAACACTTCAATGCCACACTTTTGCATCTGTCACACCCACACACTTGCTTTCAATCACTCTCTCTCTCCAGCAGGTGGCGCTACACACTCCTCCCAGTTTCCTCCCGCAGCCATCTCACACACACACTCACACAGAGAGAGAGAACTCCCCCGGAGGAAGATTTACATTTTTAACACACTCCACCCCCCTGGCGACAGCATAACAACCACAGCCGGGCTCCATGTAATAGCACATATCCGCAGGCACTCATTGGTATGCACTGTGTGCTAAATCAAGCGCACGGGGGGAGAGAGAGTTTGCTTAAATACAATAATGGAGGGCGCTTTTTGGGATGAGAGGGATCCAAAGACTTGCCTCGTGCCTGTACGACAGTCTGCAGTTTCTTCATGGTGTTTAGTATGTCTTTAAAATTAATATGAAGGTGAACTAATTATTACTGTTGAGACTGCATGTGGAGCGTTTGAGTGTCTGGTCTTGATTTTGGATTTTGTGTTGCTATGCACCTTTGCTTATTAGTAATGGGAAAAAAGGTAGATGACTTAATTTTCAAGTATGTATAGGTAATGTGTACACTACCAGTCAAATTTCAGATATTTTGTTAGTATCTTATGCTCAACAAGTCTGGATTTATTTGATACAACTATGAGACATTACTACTATTTCATTACTACTATTTAGTTTTGAAGTGAGGGGGACTAAAATACAACTATAAAACAAACAAAAATTCCATATACCATCATTCCATATACTTTCATCTATTTACCAGTACTAATGTTATCTAATTATTTGTGGGGAAAGTGCTATTCTAGCACACATCTTTCTTATTCTGCACCAATGCAAATGTGTTTGTATTGCATTACTATAAAGTTTCTTTGGAACATAAATCAACAGTAAATGCAGTACATAACATTTATGCTTTGCACGTTATTTCGGAATACCATACGAACCTTTTAGCAACAACCTAGCAACCCACACAAACGGTGTGTCTGAAATCCCATATAGCATGTGAAAAACAGTATGGGAGCAGAGGAGTATGTCCAAATTCATATATAAAAAAAAAAAAAACAGGCAAAAAGTACACATATAACCTACTACCTTCGGTGAGATTTTGAAGTGCGCACCCAATGGTCACTTTACTATCCCATGAGGCCACAAGAGAATTTATAAATGGGAGTGAAGCAATATAACTTATGCGGGTAGGTCATTTGATAATGACAAATTGCGTTTGTATTGACATAATACGTCTAAATTCCCTTCATCTTACTCATAGGCTGCATCCAAAATCAAATACTACTCAACTACTACATTTGAATTTACTACACAACATTACAAAAGTACATTCTATATAGTATGAATCTGAGTAGCATAAACTTAAAATCAAGTCAAGTTGAGCTTTATTGTTATTCAGCTACACTGTCAACAATGTCTGTGACTTCAACAGTTAAAAACCGTTATAATGCTACAGTAAAATTCAATATGGTAAAAATCTGTCAAATTCAATATATACAGTGAATAACCATAAATTCACTTTCCCAGAATTCCCTACATTGTTTGTGTTGTTTGTGAAGTTAGCATTGGTTCATCATCTGACCTTCTCATCCATACCTGCTTATGGTTGTGTTTTAGTCTTTTACAAAGTTATGTTGTATAGATGTTAGTACTTCAAAACGTTATAGCATGATAAAAAAAAAGTATAAAATATGGTAGTTTACCATAAAATGTTGAAAATTCATGCAAATTTTCCTACTGTATTTTTAACAGTTAAATTCCGGCAACCACAGCTGCCGTTTTTTCTTACTGTAAATCTTACGAATATATTTTCGCAGAGTATATCTGTGTGGATAAAGTTGAATAAAATCTTGTGTCTTACAGGACTACGGTGCAACATAAATAAACAATTATAATTATAAACACAACACTGAACATAGAAGTGTAGTATGAGTGGAATTCGATGTACTACATTCGCCATTTGTCATTATTACATGACCTACCCGCATCTGTTGCGCCCATTCATAAATTTTCTTGCATGGCATCATGGGATAGTGTCTATTGGATGCGCACTTCAGAATCTCAACAGAAGTAGTAATTTATCTTTGTACTTTTCAACGACTGTTTTTCAACTTCTATAGCTGCGTCCCAAATGGCACACTATACACTATGCACTTAGAAACTCAACAGAATAGTATATGTATGTAGTGTCATCCCAAACAAAACACTAACTTTTTTCTTAATTTTGATGGTTGCCAAATTAGTGAAATAAATGATCAAACTACCAAATAATACCTGCCATGAGTATAAGCACATTCACCATCGGCAGGCGGTATAATCACTCTCATAGGAGAATTTTGCTTTCACAATTGAAAATAAATAAAGTAATCCAACATCAGTCCCAAAAGCTCCGCCCCTTCCGCTATGTGACCAAAGCAGTGCCTGTTGAGTGAGTGAAGTGTCCAACATTACACACTTAATTTTAACGGTTGAACAAGTGCATCATCCGGGTATTTAAAGTTTACAGTGTAAATGCACTATTTACACTATTTATACTACAAAATGGCGTAGAATAGTGCAGAAGTATGATTTGGGACGCACCTTACGATTTCAGACATACTACTCAGCTGGCACACTGTTTTTTACATACTATATAGTAACACAGCATAATAACTCCTCATTCATTTCATCTCTATGGTGTGTGTGACATTGCTCAATAGTGTAAATGAGCAAACTCTGGTTTCATAGAGTCAAACTGCAATTTATTTTTACTTCACATGAGTTTAAAGAAAAATTTAAAAATTATATACAACCTGCCAAGTGTGGCTAGTGGCAGTGGCCGTCTTACCCACCACAGTTGAAATCTACCCACATTTGCGGTTGTTAATGTCAAGCCCAGGAAAGTATGTGATTTATGTATAAAACATACTTTTCTAACAGATTTGAGGTCAATTCAAATTTAAATATAGCACTAATCAACTAGTATGCAATTTCGAACACATCCATGTTCATTATGTTGAGGCACACATTTGCTTCACAAAAGCAGATTAGGACAGTTCTTTACATGTATAATCTGCAGGTATGTTGATCTAAATCCATCTGGTGCATAAAATGTGCATTGTTTGTTTATGCAGGGACATTCTGAGTGTGCAAGCAAGTGACCTTGTCAGTGAAGAGGCCTGAGGCAACCTTTCATTTCAGCACATAGCAGACTAACAGAGAGCCATCAGAAGACGGCATATAAAGTACTCATACACAGAATGAGGAGCCCTCGAGCTCACACACAGGGCATTCATTACGATGACTGAGCAAGTGAGTGACCAGCTCTAGTGCACTAGAAAGTATACTAGTCTTAGGTGGAGATCAAGAAGAAAGGATTGAGGAATACCAATCAATAGATCTTTATGTTAAAGGGGGGATGATGCTTAGAAAAGCTTTGATTAGAAAGTCTTTCAAGCTTTTCACAGCTGCATTTAATTAAAAATACAATAAAAACAGTAGAATTGTGATATATTACGTCATATTATGTCACATGACCCTTGAAAAATCATTCTAATATGCTGATTTGCTGCTCTTATGTCTTAATTATTACTTGTATACTCTATTTATTAATGGTTGGTAATATAAATGCAAAAAAAATAATAATAATTAAAACACTGTAGAGAATTTGATTACAATTAAAAAAAAACAATATTACTTTTTAAAAAATATTAAGAGACACAAATGACTGCAATATTGATAAGAATATTTAGCAGTGTTGGCTGTAATTATTTACAAAATAACTGGCTACTGTATTTAAATTACTTATCCGCTGAAACAGTAAAGTAAGGGATTACTGTTCATTTTAAGGTAATCTAAATGGCTTATGTATTTGCTTGAATGTGTACTGTAAATAAATTCAACAGTTCTGTATAAATCAGCAATATAGATATATTTTACTAAATAATTATATTTCTCAACTAAAAGGAGGTTACATTTATCGAGATGACTGAACATGCTTAATAAACTATGAATCGAGTCAGAAATGTATTCTTTTAAAGTATGAAATATGGTGTAGTTTCTTTAAATAATTTCAGGATTAGCTTTTTTTGTTAATTTTAAACAAAATTTTTGGTATTAAAAAAGTTTGGTATTAATATAACTTATTTTTTAATAAAGCAAAAGACTATGTTTGATTCAAATATAAAGAATTAAAAGTTTCATTTCCATTGGCTATGCACTGAGATTTGAGAGTCGCATTGAGTCATTGACTTATTGGAAAATTATTAGATTAATTAGAAAAGCAATTAAAATACAATGATGTAATTAGTAATTAATGACTTTGTTGAAGTAACTTATCCAACACTGATCTGCAGCATTAAATTATCATTTAAAAAATATTTCCAAAGGATCATGTGACACTGTGTTCGGTCATGTGACTGAATTACTGGAATACTATTTAAACTACAGTTTGAAGACCTGGAGATTTTAATCCCTGAGACTGATTGGGATCAATGCCTTTTATCTGTTTATTCATGCTCTATAAATTCTAGACACAACCTTATTCAGTACAAAGTATTACACAGACTTCACTATTCTAAAACAAAGCTTAGTAAATTCTATCCTTTCCCCAACATGCGACAGGTTTAAAGCTGCCTTAGCACATCATTTTTTTGGTCCTGTGCTCAAGTTTTTGGTTAGAAATATTTCAGTTCTTTGCTAAGGTTTACGATTGTGTTTTACTCCCTGACCCAATGATAGCAATTTTTGGTTGGTCAGATTTTCTGGAGACTCTCAACCGAAATGTACGATTACCTGTTCAGTATAGCATGATCATAGCTAAGAAAGTTATCCTTTGTTTCTGGAAGAAAAACATTACGCCTCTTTTTTCTGACTGGGTTCTTGCACTCACCTCCTCTTTACATTTGGAAAGAATTAGATATACCACCTCTGGCAAAATTTGATAAAATGTGGGAGAGTCTTTTTTTTCTAACACAACAAAGACTAATAATGTTGTTTAACAGTTGATTGATTTATAAGTTGTTTTTTTATCTGTTTTTTTCTCTCTCTTTACATCTATTGCTGTGTCTTTTTGAAGATTATATATGTCTTGTATGTCGCCATTTTCCCTTGTTTCAAGCTTTATTTTACATTTTGCACAGATTATTGTTACATGTTTTTCTGTCTGTTCTTTGTTTTTCTATGTCTGCAAAAATTATAATAAAAATATTTTTTTAAAACTACAGTTTGAAATACATTTACATGTATATACATATATATATATATATATATATATATATATATATACACACACACATAATTATTACATGTTTGTAAAGAAATTACCCTAATTATACAGTGCTTCTTAAGCTGTTATACAAAGTATTAATGTGCAGATTCCTTCCGTCATCTATTCATGCGCCTGACTGTAAATCTGCTCCCAAATATTAGCTCTCTGTGTGGCATTTAAATCAAGCTGCCGAATCCTGATGCTTATAAAAAGAAATGACACATGTTTCCTGTCTCATCGGGCCAGCTTTCATCAGCTTTTTGTTTAAATCCATTCATAATCCCACACCCATTTGAAAGATCCGCCCTCAAACAACGTCAGTCAACACTGATACAGTAATTAGACAGAATATTAACTGCCCACACAGTGGCGGTGCAGCTTAAACCTCTTTATGACTGTAAACCTGCCAGGAGAAACTGATCCTGACAATCACATTGCCAGACTACCGCTACGGTATGTGTGAAAGGGTGTTGTGGTGGCTTATATTATTTGGTACCGGTTTCGAGGAGTCGTTTGTGGAGCAGGCTGGCAGGAAGGAAGGCCTCATCCTTACAGGAGCGGATCTGGGTGCCCACCAGCTCTGAACCCGTGGCCAAGATACGGGCGTTTTCCTCGTTCAGGTTCACACCAGCCATGGACGCCACGTCATTGATGTCGTCATCATCCCTGTGGATAAAAACGGAGACAGGAGATGTTATTTTTTCCATGCATGAAACAGGTATATTATCAAATAAATTTAAATCTATCAATTTTAAATAATTTAGTCAAATATTTTTACATCAATTTATGATTTTGTAATACATAAAGTTGTGAATTATATATGTAAAAAAACATACAATATATTGTTATTGTATCATAATATTTTTCTATTAAAAGCAATGTAATAACATTATGTATGTAGTAATTATGCTACAGCATAAAAATACATACACAATGGTATGGTAGGATAAAATCATTATATTTTAAATATTTGTATTTTTTTCCAAATTCAAGAATCAACATAAAAAAATATTTGACACTTTTTTGATTACAAATTAATTACTGTTACATATTTAGTATTGTTACATATTTAAGCAGATAAAACAAAAACTGTTTTTGTACAAAAAAAATATTCATTATAAAACATACAATATATTCACTGAATAATCACAAATATCTTAATAAATTATTACAATTACTGTGTATATTTTAAATATTTCCTTCAAATATAATAAAGTAAAATATTATAAATATACAGAGAAACATTAACTTTTTTCAATAATAAAACACATACACACACCTTACATCAATATATGATTCTGTAATACGTTTACATAAAGATGTGAATTATATATCCATAAAAATACAATATTAAAAAGTAATGTTATTATTTTATGACAATATTTTTTACTTAAAGGTTTATTAATTACATTTTTATGTATGTAGTAATGCTACTACATATGAATACATACCCAAATGTATGGTACTGTAAATCACTGTATATTTTAAATATTTGTCTTTTCAATTACAAGAATCAACATTATATTAAAAAAAGTATTGTTACATAATTATACACACAGAAAACTAAACCTGTATTTTGTACTAAAAATAATTCTAAATAATCATAATTTGTTTTAGAAATTATTAAAATGAGTGCCTTTTAAATATTTATTTCAAAATATAATGAGCAGAATATTCTGATTATACAGAGATGCATATGAACTTTTTTCAATAATATACATTTACACACACAAACACATTTGAGTACTTTGCAATATACATTTAAATATTAAAATGTTTAATTATGTAGTATAATAATTAGTGTTTTAGTGACAATTTTTTATTATTTGTATATATTAATAAATATTAAAATATTTAGAAACAGATACATTTAAAATATATACACATTTGTGTGAAATAATTTAGCATAACAGAAAAAATAAATAAATGGATCATGGATTTCACAAATCTTTCACTATTGAATCATTTTCACAAAAACTATTAATTTTTCTTTACCATAATAATAAACAGTGACAAACTTGACTTCATTCCATCACACCCATTCTCTCGTCCTCATATTCAGCTCCCAAATGCCAAGAAACAAGCAGCAAATCTAGAGAAACGCTGCCACCTACTGGACTATTAGAAAAACTACCTGAAAGTACCGCCCCCGGGGTCATTGAGCTTCTGTTTCTGATTGGCCGAGGCATGAATAGCCACACCCATGGGGCTCCTCACTTGCAAGGGTGTCCCAATAGCACCTGCAATAAAACTTGCAATTATACTGCGGTACTGCCACTAGACTCTTGCATGAGAAAAGGAGCACTTAAGCCTCCATAACTTTCCTTTAGTGGGTTTAAAATGGACTGTAAGCTCATTAAGTCTCTCAATAGCTTACCTTGAGCACGAACTGTCTGTGTAATCACCACCGGCATCCGTGTCGGAGTTGTCTGAACTCCAGGCCTCTTGACAGCCTGGGGACACAGAGGATATGAAAAACTGTAGACAAGTGCTGGCTGACTTTTGTGAGACTTTTGATGATTTTCATTAAGTTAATAAATTAGTAAATGTGCTCTGAAAATAAAACATGATTTTATTTAAACATTCTTTGCTAATAAAGCTTATATAAAATAAAACTTATATTTCCACCAAAAATAATGAAATATAGAAATATTAATGTCATTTTTAATAAAACAAAAAACTAAGTTGATGACTAAAATAATACATACACACGTTAATCTGTGCTGCACAAACATTTTACTTTATATTAATGAATTCTTTAACATTTTAGAAATGTTTTACAATGTATTCTGGTCAAGTCTGAATCTCCATCCAAACAAATCAACCAATGAAATGATTTGTACATCTTTTTTACTACCATAGCTTAAATTTATTATTGAGCGAATAGAGATGTTTTTATTAAAAGTAATACAATTTGAATGAGCTTTTATGATTTTTGTTTAATTTTATTTGGAAAGTTTTAATACATTTTGAATAACTTTTGTTTTCTATTTTTAACGTGTCTGTTATTCTTATTGCAAAGTAAAACTAAATGGAAATTAGCAGCAACTAGCTAATATAACATCTTAAATTTTTTATCTTACAAATCTCAAAATAAATATACTATGATTAGCCCTCATGTGAAATTGCTGTTTAACAGAGAAAATACATTTTCCACAGTAATTCATATTTGTTATTTTTTTCCTTCTTGAGAAAGTTACTTATATTATTTTGGCTGGAAATAAATAAATATATATCTTTCTATTTTTAAGATCAATATTATCAGCCTTTTTTACTGCGGCACTGTTAAAAAAACAGCACTTAGAGCAACAGCACTTGGGAAATATTTGAAAAATATTTTTTTGAATTCACAGAATTGCTAATAATGTTGCTTTCAACTATTTAATTTTTTTTCTTTTCATTTTTTGTTTATAGTAGTTTATACCAGGATTATAGTATTATTTAATGTATTTGGTTAAAATAATTACATCACATTGAAAACTGAGATCATCAAATCAGATCTTTAGAAAGACCAAACTTTTTTTTTTAAATGCAATAAAATGATCCCAATTTTCACAATGCTATTTCATTGGCAACATTTCTAACAAACTATTCAAACAAACGAATATTCAATATATTTCAATGACAGGAATGCAGGAGTACCAGTGCTGCAGTGGGCGTGAGGGCAGTGGTGGGTCTGATGGTGGTGGGTAACGTGCTCGGTGCCGGAGCTTTAATGGTGTTGACCGGCAGAGGAGCTGCTGCTGTAGCAGATGTCTGAGACAGCTGAGTTAAAGACTGCTGGGAGTTCAGAAGAGTCAGACGCAGAGCAGGCAGGCTTTTCTGTACAAAGACAAGAAGAAAACATTTCATACTTAAAAATGAAATCAAGTCATCATCTCACTCTCATGTCAATAAAAACTTGTATTGAAGAATGCTAATAACTAAACAGTTCTCACCCGCATTGACTTGCATGGAATTCTCTATTTATACTATAAAAGTCAATTCTTCAAAACATCTCCCAGTGTTTTACAAAAGAAATGGTTTGGCCATAAAGTGATGATAGAATTCTCATTTAATTGGAGTCCATTCAGATTTCTGAATTTAAAAAGGAACGAGCACATGTTTTCTAACAAAGGTTTGATTCCTACCTTCAGAAAAGGGATCAGGTACGGTTGAGGAGATGATTTCAACTCCGTCTGCAGCCGATTTGTAAACTCCTCTGGCTCAATTTTTGCATCCTTTGCAAGTTTTAGGAGGCAAAATGCACATTAGTTATTTCAAATAACACCATGCATGATTTTTATGAAAGGATTTGCTTGTTATACGTGTACTGGAGATTTTAATACACAGTTACAGTTTAAAGGAAACAATCCAAGGCTTAAAAAGAAAGATTGCCCTTTGTACAAGCAACCTTGATCAAAAATATTTTGTGTCGTATGCATATTAATTTAACATTCAGGATTGTGTGATGTATTAATGAATTTTGCTAATATAAAAAAATGACCTTTTTTACTGTAAATACTTTTAAACTTTACTTAATTATTCTAGAAATCATTTGCTACAAAACTTTAAAATCACAACACTTTTTATTTTTAATAAATACTTTTTATTTAAACCCTTTTTAATTCTACTTTAATTAAAACAATGTTGAATAAATAAGACAAACAGACAGACAGACAGACAGATAGACAGATAGACAGATAGATAGATAAAAGAAAATAATGCAGGTCATAAGACAGACCCGTGGGACACTCCAGTGTTCAATACCTTGATGATGGTACAGATGGATGGCCAATTTTTTTGACGTGTCATTTGCTTTTTTTTATTATTCTGAACTGACATTTAAGTTTCTTTTCTCTCTTATAAGATGAGATAAATTTACACAGAAACCGTTTTGGCACAAAGCACCCTTAAATTTACAGCCTGTCTAAACCAGCAGAAAAAAAAAAGTGTTTTTGAGTCCTGCATTTGCTGACATCTACAGTTTAGCATTAGAATAGCACTAGAACAAATTTCTCTTAAAACGTCAGAAATAGTTTTAACAACCCTTTTAAATCAAATGAAACAATAATAAAGTGACTAACTCAAAACATTGGCGCTAGTGATAAAAAAAAAAAGATCAAAACCCTTTTTAACACTAAATGTCAGACTCACCAGCAGATCCTGTACTAGTGCTTTCACGTTACGAGATGTTTCTGGCGAGGGGGAATTATGGGATGCCAGTTTGATGAGCGTTGCTAGGAAGTTCTTGCACTTCTTTACATTCTCTTGCATTTCCTGAAATTAAATTAAACATAAAAATGTTATAACACACAGTGAATTAGTATCCTTATCCTTTAATAATCAGAGTGGTGTTAAATAAAGAAAGCACTTTAATTTAAGTCAATTCACAGCTCACCAACAGACACATACAGATGGGAAAAAGCACTTTGTGTTTTTTGATTTTTTTTATCTCTCTGTATGTTTACATGGACAACAATATTGCAATATTAACATGATTAAAACGATAATCTGATTCAGTAAAAAACCTAATAAGTAAAAAGACATTTGTTGATTACCTTAATCTGGTTAAATCCTGATTTAAGACATGCAGTTTTTCTAATATAATCGCATTACTAAAGTGCAGTATAAACATGTACACACCTTACTCACACTATTACAACAATGATAATCTATTTGCCTTATTTTGCGTAAGTTTATCTAAGATTATATTAAACACTATGTATGTATGAAAATGGGAGAGTCAGGTAGGCTAAAAAAGGAGCAGTTTTGTGAAAGATGCAGCCATGCATGAGCTCATCAGAATGCAAAATGTGGAATATATAAGTGGGATTATAATTTATTCAGCACCTCTCCAAAAAGGAATAAGGTCTGTTTAAGTATATCTTTTGTTAGTTTAATGTGTGTATTGTGAAATTAGCTGCATATGTTTGTAATAAGGCAACAGACACATGCATGTTGATAATATGGAAACAGGCCTTTAAACTGCTGAATACAAGTATTTATGGCACATTTATAAATCAGGTCATATCATTCAGCTCTTACTGGGATTTTTCTGGAGTGAACGAACATAAATAAACCTAATACCACTCATGTTTAATTAGAGGTTGATATTAATTCCTGCCTGTGTTTTCATATACAATGAAGCTTCAAAAGGCATTTCAGTCTGTCCCTTTTGTTGAGTATAATTATAATTTAGTTTATTTTTCACACAACAAAACAACTCCAGAGCAAACTAGGTTACTCTGGTGGCATAAAGATAGCTTACTCCTTCAAGCTAAAATACACTTCTCTACCACTTCAGATGAAAAGATTGTTGTTAAGGCATCTGCTCAATTTGTGAAAAAAAAAAAAAAATGACAAAAGAGGTATGATTATTTTACATATGCATTTCCAAGTACATCACACTGTGTCTCTGTGTGAGTGAGTGGGCACTGACACAAGCTGCGGAGCATATTCAATATGGTCAAAAAAGATACAAGCACATAAAATCGAAGAATGAAGAATTTTACAACTTACCTAAGCCACATACCTACTGTGTGTATATTAGAGAACAATTTAACATATTGAATCCAGTGCTTCCCACAGGTTTGAAATATACTTGTGGTGGTAACCAGATTGCACCTTTTACCGATGGCACATAAATGGTTTACTACATGCGACAAAGCAAAAAAAAGTGATTTCTAACAATATTTTTATTAATTATGACACTGTTATACAATGACACTGCATTTCAATTGGTTAACACTTTTTATGCTGTTGAAATAAAAAAAAAATTTAAAAGAAGAAGAAATCCACTATTTCTCTTTTACGCTATTCAGGAGCCATGTGCACACACTGACAGATAAAAGCTGCTGCTGCTCGCTCTCTATCTCAAGTTCAAGTTGCTTTATTGGCATGCCATTTTATACAGTATTTCCAAAGCATTTTAGATATGTAATATATTAACATCATCAAATTAATAAAATATACACCAAATGAGAAATAGATGACAGAGAGAAAAAAGGAATAAAAACTGACAATATCTCAAAACTCAAAAAAAATTCTAATAATTACAAAAACAAATGTTTAGATTATTTAAATAGGACAAATTAGTTAATGAACCATTTCTTATGAATACATATTTTGAGGTCAGTTTAGATGTCATTTCGTCCTCTCTAATTTCATAGTAAACTTTTTCTGAGTCAAAGAATTAATTATTTAATGTTGCTCTCCTGGCTGTGCGCTCGCGCAGTCAGCTGTTAAGCCAAGCGAAAGTATATCGGGCTTAAATAAAAAGGCAATGCAAAAACGCATTCAATTAACAGCAGCTTAGAAAGCAAAAGCAAAAGTCGAATCCCAGATATTTTAGGAGATTTAAACGACAGCCGAACACATTGTTTTAATTCCCCAAAAGGCACGGCTCTGTGGGTCTCTGCAGACTGCAGAGCATGTGAGATTGTCTGTGGAAGTGTTGACCGTTCTCGCGCACACAGAACCAGCAGTATGAAACGTGTACAGCGAGAGTTCCACTCCATGGTTAATCAAACGCGTATGTTTGGTTATCTTGGGCGGATACAAAACAGTGTAAAAGGATGATGATAATAATAGTAAACAAATAAAGTGTCACCAAATATACTTGGCCAGTGGTTAATATACCTGGGCAACCCGCCCAAGAAAAGTCTGTGTGTGGGAAGCACTGGAATCAATGCACTGCACTCTATGGCACCTTTAAGACCAGAAACAAGATGAACAGTTTGACGGCTTTGACAAAGAATTTGTATCTGCAAATTATTAACTGCACTTGAAGCTTGTAAATCAGAACTGTAAATTGATATGTGAAAATTTGGAAGTATTATAACATGTAAAATGGGCACATGAAACCAAGATTCTAAAAAGCAACACTTCTAAACACCTTAATTATATTATTGGTAGAATAAGGTAAAGAATTCAATTACTGACGTCCATGTAAACAAACCCAATGCTGTAACGCCATTGGTGGCGGATGGTGACAGAACGAGACGGAGAAGGAGATATATAACAAAACGAGTTTATTGAACACTTACGGGGAACAGATACTGGATGCGGGGAGACAGGACGACACAGGAACAGAAGCAGACGACCCAAACGAACCAAAATACCGGACAACAATGGACACAGACGAAAGGGTATAAGTAGAAGAGGGAATGATTAAGCTAAAGAGACACAAGGGATGAACACAGGTGGAACAGATTAACATTGACGGTGGCGGGAGGAAGACAAAGGCACGTGACAACAACAAACGATGACGCGGACGAACACTGACAGTACCCCCCCTTTTTTGAAGGCGCGTCCTCGCGCCTTCAACGGGAAACAACAAAAGGAAGAAGGAGGGTAGAAGGGGAGGGTACAAGGGAGAAGTCTGGGGAAGGAGACAGGAAGGGAACCGGAGCAGGAGGACCCAGGACACAGCCAGAAGGACGGCCCCGGGCGGAGTCGAGGACGGGAGGATCCATGGAGGAGGAGTGGCTGCTGACTCCAGGGGGCCGACCGAGGGAGACGCCGCTGATGTCGGTGGAGCCCACGGAAGTGACGGAGAGCCGAAGGGCGAAGGTGACGCCGAGGTTTCTGAGGGCCGGGCGAAGAAGGCGGCTCACCCGAGCAAGGCGACGGCGGGGTTCCGGAAGCCCGCGGCGTAGCCAGAGCGACGGAGGACCAAGGCGTAGCTGGAGGGATGGAGGAGCTCAACGCTGCCGGTAGGACGGTGCGATGAGGTGCAGCCGGAAGAGTGGAGTCCAGAGGCGAAGGAAGGGCGACGACTGACCAAGGTGGAGCCGGAGGGATGAGGGAGCCTGGCGGAGCTGGTGGGCGGACGGCCCACGACGAAGACGAGGGAGGAGTGAGCCAACGCGGAGCCCTAGGGTCGAAGGGCCGAGGTGGAGTGCGCAGCTCAAAGGCCGTAGGAGCTGACGCTGGGCGACACCCTCCAGAGGGTGACGCAGACAGGCAGCGCCCACAAGCGAGCTCCATTTCCGGAGCTGGAGCGAGAGCTGGGGGGCTGGCTGACTGCAGCAGTGCTGGAGCTGGATGACTGGCTGCAGTTCTGGGGGACCGTGGGAAGCTACTCATGACCCTGGAGCTGAGGCTTTTCCGGAGAAGGAAGATTAAAAAACTGTGCGGAAACAGTTGGTTGCTGCCTAAATACAGCGGACGGATATTGCTGCCTAAACGCAGCGGAAGATTAAAATTAAAGCCCCAGAAGCCAATGAGTAGCCTCCCAGTGTCCAGCCGCTGTCCATCTGCATAGGGGGGGTGGGCGGGACTCTCGCTGCTGTCGTGGGTATCCACCAGGACTCCCCCTCTTGGTGGTGTTGCCGGCTCTCGCACCTGGTCAGACGGGTGTTTAAGCTCCTCCATCTCAGCTCGATTCCGCTCCGTCGCTCTAGGGGGCGATAGCTCATCGGCTGGGGTTGGCTCTCCGTCTGCGGTGGGCTCTGGCAAGCGCTCCCTGCAGGTGGATGGTGATGCTTGGCTGGTCACTGGGTCTGGAGTGGCACTGACGAGTTCTTCCTCCAGGAAGGCGGTGAGTAGAAATCCTTTACTCGCCAGTGTCCACTCCATAATTGCGGCGATGTTGCCCCGAGGACCATCTTCGGGCGATCGTGCACTGCCACAGATGATGGGCGTGCAGAGCACGTCGCCCGGAAAGCTGTTCACAGTCGCTCGGATATGGTCCTCAGGGCTGCTTTCCCCCTGCTCCAGCAGGTGGTGAAGAGAAACGGAAGGGCGGACGGGATTCAGGGAAACACGGAGGGAGAAAAATAAAACACTGAGGGGCAAAAAGACTAAAAAAAGAAAATCGGGGAAATGCACGCCGCTAACTTTGGGTCCGGTATTATGTAACGCCATTGGTGGCGGATGGTGACAGAACGAGACGGAGAAGGAGATATATAACAAAACGAGTTTATTGAACACTTACGGGGAACAGATACTGGATGCGGGGAGACAGGACGACACAGGAACAGAAGCAGACGACCCAAACGAACCAAAATACCGGACAACAATGGACACAGACGAAAGGGTATAAGTAGAAGAGGGAATGATTAAGCTAAAGAGACACAAGGGATGAACACAGGTGGAACAGATTAACATTGACGGTGGCGGGAGGAAGACAAAGGCACGTGACAACAACAAACGATGACGCGGACGAACACTGACAAATGCTAGCTCGTAAACTTGTTTTGGCAAATGGACATGATGAATTGCTATATGCCAGGTTGTCTTAGAGCTGATGTGCTCCATATTTGTCGGTGTGGTGTGAATTTGTATGAACAATACCTGAGAGAGGACAGGGGCTCTGTTAGCCGGGACAGTGACAGGGGGGGTGCTGGGACTCTGAGGGGTCACAGAGGGCTTGAGGACTGTCTGTGGGGCAGGCTGCACACGTGCTCCTGCTGTAATGACTGTGGTGGTGGGCTTCTGAGCCGAGGTAATGGTTACCACTGCTGTCTTATGCTACAAAAACCAAAACAATGCAAGGTCAGTTTCAAGTTAGTTGCCAAAATGTTTCAAGAATTATGATTAATCAATTTTCTTGTAATTGAGTAAAAAAAAAAAGAACAATCCTGCATCACAATTGACCTACTTGTACTACACTCTAAACGTATGTACTTTATTTGTGTTTGAAAAAGTACATACAAAAACATTCAAAACATTTGAAAAAGTACATACATTTGAGTTTGTAATAGAAAAGTATGTAAGTTTTGGGACATACTACTACATCATTAACGGACCATTATGTTGCTCAGTTACGTGCTTGTCAATCATTTCGACACATTATCCACATTTCCTTCATATTTAATTTCCTATGGTATTGAAGAAGCAGCAGCAGGTTAATCTGCCATTTGCGGGTCTTTCATGCAGAGAAATCTCCTCAGGGGTTGGCATAATTATGCATTCAGAAGTTAATGGCCAAACACATCTTCATAAAAGTGCACATAGTTGTTGCAGATGAAATATAAAGCAGAAAATGTGGTTTAAATATTTTCCAGTCGGTTTGATATTAATTAACAGTCATTCAAACTTCTTTACCAAAGCCATCACTTAACAGTTGGTCTTGCCACC
This sequence comes from Danio choprae, assembly GCA_903798125.1. Classification (NCBI taxonomy): domain Eukaryota; kingdom Metazoa; phylum Chordata; class Actinopteri; order Cypriniformes; family Danionidae; genus Danio; species Danio choprae. The sequence continues at coordinate 12,821,680 of CAIGQW010054212.1, read as the reverse complement.
ATGTTTGTAGTTTCTTAACACAATTTAGCCACATTTGTAGCTGTAAACAAATTCACGTCTAACTCGCAATGTATCATGGGCAATATTAATTGTTAACGTAAGCAAGGATCTGCACTCAATTTTTTACCTGAAATAGTAAAGCATTTGGGTAACTTTGGAAAACTAATTTTAACATACTATAATTTGGCACATACTTATTCTATTTTCAAATACTATTTAGGAAGATAGTATGCGATTTGGGATGCAGCACAAGAAATAAAACAAAGATGAACACATTTTCAAGGAAGTTCACTTAAAAATAAAACAAATTGTATTGTTGATTCACTATTCAAAATCCATTAAATAAAGCAGAATAAAGATTACATTTTTATCTACTGAAAGAAATCCAGTATTTCTATGAATTGTAATTATTATTTGTCTGTTTACTCTGCCTAATTGTTTTTATTATATTTAGATTCTTTTTTGATTGAATACAAATTCTATAATCAAAATGCTGTCTAAGGAAATGAAATTGTTTTCAATGATATTATGAAATAATATAATGAAAATATTATCAAATGAAAATAAGCTAAAATGCAATATTTATTGAAAAGAAATTATGACAATCAAGATGATTATCAAGGTTTCATATTTTATCAAACTTATAATTTTTTATTTTAGCATTAAGAATTGTGTTTTTGAAATATACACTGGCTGTTGTCATGTTTATTTCTGCAGTGTTAAAGAACCTTAGATTTGCCGTTACAGAAAAAACATAGACTTAATTTTTTCAACATGATATTGTTTACCACCAGCCCTATGCACTACAGTAATGATGTTTACTGCTTTAAATTCTCAAACTCTCTTTAAATCTGAAAAGATTTTAATTCAATTGATTCCAAAGATACTGTTACACTGTTATCATTATGGTGTGGATTTCCTTTAATATGCTTAAGTAAACATCACAGATCCTGATTTAAACTGTCCCTAATATTCCCTGCTATGAACTATACATGAAATAGAATTTCTGGCCAAGCAAGGAAGTCTTAAAATCAACACATTATTCACTGCTAATACAATGCTGATTCCACCAAGATTTGGCTTTCTCTTACCTGGGCGACAGGTGTGGTGACTCTGAAAGGTGCTCCAGCAGTGGGTGTAGCAGGTCTCGGGGATAGGGTGCCTTTATTTTGGTTCTGAGCTTTGGCCTGAGCCAAGACCTGCTGAGGAACCAAAGCCAGCTGACCGGCCTCTGTACGGACCAGCACCATACCTTCAGAAAAACACAGGTACAAATTCATATATTGATCATACAGGAGACTAAGCTGCACTTAACCCTTATGTGCTCTTAGGGATGTTTTCATCTACTCTGGGGTGATTTTGGCCACAACTTTCTCTGTGCTTGAGCAAATGGAATGATTTTTGGTGAGAAATCTTATTTTGACACATATTTTGGGAAAATGCTTTAAAAATTTAAAAGAATTCAACAAAACACTCTTGGCAAATTTACTACACTTCCGTTATGGTTTTGGCTGTTTTTGCATTCTATTATAATGACATTTTTTTTAATTGCAAAGCCATGATACCAAATAATCATCCATTCTTGATTGTTGGAAATAGGTACAATTTGTAATTTTTATTGTTGATCATCAGTTGTAGTGCAAAAAAAGCTTAGTTTCTGGATTAAAATTATATAGTTATATGAAGTATAGTATGTATGTATGTATGTATGTATGTGTGTGTGAGAGAGACCTTTGCGCACTTACCTTGATATCTTTGAGAAAATAGAAAATAAACAGCTTAGCTCTCAGAACATAGTAAACACAGTAAGTGTATTTATGCATGCACACCATAATTTGTTGTTTTAACCCATAGAACTCCATATAAAACTCGTCGGAAACTCTTTTGCACAGGCTAAAGAGTTAAAATCTAAAGAGTTAATGTGCCAACTGATGATTGACAAAAAAAATGAAAAGTTTTACCAACAGGAAAAACACCAACAATAATGAATGCATGATTATTTAGTGTCATGGCTTTGCAATAAAAAAATGTGGTTATAATGGAAGTCAATAGGGAAAAAACAGCCACGAACATAACAAAATGATAGACAATTTGAACAATACACAAGGGTTAACTAGTTGTCTCTTGGAGCACTAATACTGAAACAAGCCAAAGCCTATTCTGTCTAAATTGATTCATAATATTTTTTTATTGTAAGTAACTGAACAACTTTTCTCAGTAGCCATTTAAAGTAAGGCTGCACAGCATATTGTTTTAGCATCAATAGCGCAATGTGTGTATCCAAAGATATAGAGTTGATATAGAGTTTATCAAGTCACAGTTTAGAACACCAGATTTATGGAGTTTTTAAAGATTTTTAACATGATTGAGCAAAAGTTTCCTTTGTAGGTGTTTTTGAGGCCTGTGACTGTCTGAGCATTTCAAGAGAGTTTAAAGCATTCGGGCACAAGAAATTGTACCATAAATAACTTGGAGTATTTTATGAATTTCTTTATACAATGAAGAATATGCACTGCTTTTTTCTTTTTTTTTCCACAATTGATAATTCAATTTCTGTACCTGAATACTGTTTGACTCGCCAAAAAAACTAAGTAAAGTGTATTTCACTTTTATATTGACTTATCTGATCTATTGTATTAATATATGCTTGTAATTTGTTTACTATATATTATGGATGATTCACTCCCCTACAAAATCATCCAAGTCAATCCAAATTAATTCTTTCCAATTAGAGCTATTCAAGCCATTTGGTGAAATTGTATTCATATCGCAATATATTTAGCAGAAAAACAAAACATCCAAAATAAAGTCCAACTTTTCCAATATCTTCCAACCCTAATTTAAAGGCACAGAATTAAAACATACATAAACAACTTGACCAGTTTCATATATTTTGCAGACTTGCGTACTTACATTTTCCCAAATGTTTAATAAACTATTTTAACTGTTGGCACTTTTGATGAACATCCCATAGGATGTAATGAAGACAAATCCAATGATTCCACACTCATTCACAGCGTCATCAAAAATAAGCTTAGATTTAGTTATATTTTTCCTTTAAAATGTTATTTTTAAGAATTGTCATGTTTTAATTGCTAATGTGTGAACACAAAACTTCAAAAATAAGACTAGTTTCCCTAGTTTGCCTGAAAGTCTGTAGACTGAACAATGTTTGCTAGGTAAATCAAAAGGATGTGATTGTAATGTTTACTCATGCAAAATCACAATTGTTCGGGATAATTCTGAAATAACCCATCTGTATGGTATTATCAACATGTCATACAAAGAAAAGCGATTAATTCAAACTAGTCACAATTAGTCAGCTCAACATAGTTTATCTATGGTCTCAAATAAATCCAGCTATAAGCATAATTTTAATGACCTCAAATGTCAACATGACGCTAGTGAATTGCAAAGCTTGTGCAAACATCCATATCCCTACGTTCAGATAATTTCTCAATTGCTATTAGCTCATTATTGTTGTGCATTTATCTTGCTATTAAGAGGAAAAACACACTTTAATCTAAATTTCCCAAAAATTAAAAATAAAAAAGCAAATAACCCTACAGCCATTGTTATGGACAGCAAGGGGTCTTGAAGTCAAAAGCTTAGAAAACCATTAAAATAGTTTTAATTAAATGGACAGTTCACCCAAAACTGAAAATTTTCACACCATTTACTCACACACAACTGGTTCTAAAGTTTTATGTATTTCTTTCTTCTGTTGAACACAAAATAGTATAAATAGTAGGAAGGAACACACAATCTTAGATGTTATTTTCTTAGTTAATGCTTAATTATGCATTAAAAAGTTGTAATAATTGTATTAAATGGAGTTTAACTAATAAAAATCTGTTTTATTTTTTATTTACTTTTACATAACTATATGTCCACTTCAAACTGTTGATTTAATGTGTTTACTAATGAGACTTGTAATGTATTTTATCATCCTTTTGCAATTTAATTAATTTAAAACCTTTATTTACTTTGAACATGTATATACAATAAAGCACTAAGTATTTTTTGGTTATCATACCAGCTTATCGTGATAATAACTTCAGCAATGAATTGCAACAAGATGATCTGATACCAGCAGAAGCCTTGTCCTGAGCATATTGAGAACAGTCTGGTGTGTGTGATCTTGTAGTCGCATAATGATGTATGTAAAGCCTCACACATGAACTCATGCAGTTTGTTTACAACATATGATTAAAGGTATAACTACTGTAAACGTTTAGTTTCTAGAAGTTTGTTTTGCTTCATAAGACCACAATGTATCAGTAGTCACAGGTTTTAATTTTGTTTTGCCCATTCATGTTTTTGTTTTACTATTAAAAGTGCTGGTAGCTGTTGACTTGCTATTAACCACTGAGGACCACAGTTTCAGTGAAAAGTCTTTCTTTAATGTTAAACGGAAGTGTAGAAATGTCACCTACATTAAATTAATAGAAAACTTTCACTCTGGGTGATCAAATCAGCACATTTCTCTTGTCAACAGTGCAGCCAAACATGAATAACAACTTACACATGCAGAAGAGACATTCTACCAAGAAGTTTTCTGTCGGTCACTTGGTGAAATTGGGTGAATTTGAGCAACCCACTTTGTTTCACCCTTTCTATTGAAGAGACTTGACTGCAAACATATGCCAAATAAATGTTGCTGTAACCTTCTTAATGTACGCACAGATGAAAAAAATCATACAGAATTGGAATGACATGAGAGTAACTGTCAATGACAATTTTCATCTTTGGGTAAACTAAACCTCCCTTTCTGTGCATCTAGTCATTCTTGAGATGTTACCTGGTGGTATGGTGAATCCCGGTGGTAACTGAATGGTAGTTTGTTGCGGCGGCCTGACAATCAGCTGGGTCGTAGGAGCGCCCGGGCGCTGTTGGGGAGTCGCAGTCGGTGTCCCTTGAGTGGGCGTAGAGGGTCTCAACAGGGTGGTAGGCTGTCCTACAAGAGCAGTCGCTGCTGGCTTTGGAAGGGCAGAGGGGGTGCTTGCCACAGGAAGTGAGGTCACCACAGGACTAGACGACACAATTATTTGAGTGGGTGTGCTGGGGTGCAACCCTACGGGAGCCCCGGGGAGCTGGTTCGGGACGATGGCTTTAATCTGGTTTTGAGGGTCAGATTTGGGCTCAGTGTTTGTGAACGCCACAGGGGTGGGCACAAGAGCAGCCCCCTGCACGGGCAATCCTGAGACTTTAGGGTCACCTCCGTTGTGGACGACACTAGTGATGGTGTTAGGAGGCCTGTGCAGTGCTATGGTGGGATTTGCTTGACTATCTAGTGACACATTCGCATGTGGCAGTGTGCTGATGGGCTGAGCGGGCACAAAAGCAGTATTTGTACTAGTAGGAGCAGACATGTTGCTTTTACCACTACCTCCACCTGAACCAACGTCAATACCGTTCACAGAAGCAGGAGCAGAAGCGATAACAGAAGAGTTTAACGTGCTACTGCTTCCGTTCACGGGCTGTGTTCTGGCGGGAACCGTCCGGACAGCAGACGCAATGTGATTTGTGTTGGGATGAGAGTCTGTTGGTGCTGCTGCGTCACTTGAACAAGTTGATGGATTTGATGAATGATATTGCGCCCGGTTCGCAGCGGGAACCAAATTCGCAGAGGTGTTCGCGGGCAGGTTCGCGGCGGAAGGGACAGAATTAGACGCCGGTATCCTGTCCGGACCGTTTTCTTGAGAGTTTCCCTCCTGGTTTCGTTCTGCTTGCCGCTGCCGCTGCTGCTCCAGTGTTGTTCCTACTTGGGCGGGCAGTAATTTCCCCAAGTGTGGATTTAGCGCGTTCGAAGCTCTCCTGGCGTCGCCTTGAGGACCGACTGTCTTGTTTTGTCCACCCAATTGCGATTCTAACGAGCCTACGAGGTCACTGACGGCTTTTTCGTCCACTTCGGAATAGAGCATATCTTCCAGTGGATCGGGGACACCCGCCATCTTTGAGAGACGCTTGAGAAATGCGTACGGCGCGTGCGTTGTTTTGCTGCTGAGGCATTGTGGGAAACGTAATGACATCATGGCCAAGTTTTGCAGCTGTTGTCATATAAGCCTGTCACTTTTGGATTTCATTAATAGAAAGATTGAAAAAATAAATATAAAATACATATATATTCTGTAAATGCTGTGGTGTTCTTTTGAACTGTTTTCTTTTGTGTAAAGCTTGAGAACTTAAAATCTTGAGTAATTTTAAAACAAATAATTTTGTTTTGATCTATACAACCAATTTGTTGTAAAAACTATTGATATTGCCATATGTATGTATATATATATATATATATATATATATATATATATA
>CAIGQW010054212.1:12799718-12814968 GCA_903798125.1 Danio choprae | reverse complement strand
GACCTTCTTGCTGTGAGGCGACAGTGCTAAACACTGAGCCACCGTGCTGCCCAGCTACTTTCTATTTAACAATACCAAATGTATTTTTTTCTCAGAATAACTTCTCATAACAGTAAAATTATTAAGAAAACAAATCTTAACTGTTAAATGTTATTGCAAATTGTGAATGTATAGTGATTTAATCAATCATTTCATTGTATTCATTTTTTATTTGTATGAGGTCATGTACCTACAGCTAATTAATTAAATATATCTTTTTTTCTGAGTTTTGTGTGTACATCTCATCCTATGTTCTTTGTCTTAAAATATACTGTGGTCCACTGTAATGTAATTACAAATATTAACCTACATTAAAACTAAAATTACCATTCATACATTTCTACAATTGTATATAAATATTTATAAATATTTAGCAACTATTTAAATCTTTAAAAAAAAATTTGAATAAAATAATACAAATTAATGTTAACTCCTTTATAAATATAGTGTACTCTTATTTATTTGTGAAATCTATATGTGCAGAAACATATTTTAATTAATGTTTCAGTTAATTTGGGTTGCTTTTGGTCTGATTTCTCCTTATTTATTAGGAATCAGCGCACGCCTGCAGTAAAATGCTCACCCTCTGAAATGTGCATCTATTAACTGAAATGGATTTTTTTTTTATTAATAATAGAGTTATGACACTAATGAAAGTGACTGAGGTGAGTTTCATGAATGGAACCCTTCTCTTACAGAAGATAAATAAATAAATAAATAAATACATTGGCTTTAAATACAATACCGATGAGATTAAGTAAATTGTTTAATGTGTGGTTTAGTTTAAAACAGCAACAACAATTGTAAGTGTTCCATGTAGCCTAAATGTCTGTATAAAAGCCGCCAAACAGCTTAATTTTAGGCTACACTACAGTCAATACTATTATTATTATACATTTATTTGTAAACCTAGTGCGTTTTAAAATGCGTTTCATTTCTTGTCCTTGCTTTATCCATAAAAAATAATAATCATTTTATGTTTTAATCAATTATGGCCTTTGATTTTTCTTTTTTAAATGTAGACTGAGAACGCTAATAAAGGTCTATGAGGGGATGCGTTTTGCGGCACAACACAGACAATTAATAGCATGTATTTTTGCATTAAGTTGTTCCAATCATCCTTGAAAGAGCACTGTTACACAATATAGTTTTATTTTTGTATCTTTAAAGAGTAAAGCACTCTAAAAAATCAGTTTTAAAGTTGCTATATAAAAATTATTCTTTTCTTTAAAATACTTTAAAACAATGTAACAGTTGAAAAGTAAACTATTAGACTATTAGACTAGTATTTTTGAATATTTAAAAAATCTTTTAACAATTTCATTTGTTTTTGATTTTCATCTTTTATTTTTTATATGTGCACTTCTAAGGAATGTGTGTCAAATATACTGTTAAAATAATAAAACATTTAACAGGGTTATATATCAAGACATTTATTATTTATTAATGTGATTTTATTATGCAGGTGTTCAAACTGTTCAGGGTGGCCATAACCAAGCGATAACTTGACCTTGTTATTATAACAAAAACATTTGATCAGGCTCTGCGTATATACAACGCAACATTGAGGTGTCTAATGTCTGGTTCGTTTGAAGGTCACGCGGTACAGAGATGGACCAATAGGAATACGAGTCGTGTTGTACTGCCCAAATATTAAAAACAACAGTGTCAGTTTTGGTCATTTTTAACGGTGCTGTCGGCGAGAGTAAGTATGTGCTCCAAATATGCCTGCATTCACGTTTGTTTATTTATTGCTTATATTTATGTGCCATATTTTAATATATCGAGTGTATCTAAATATCTGTTATTGATAATGTTATAAAATGAAATGAAAATCAGACATAATGTCAGCAAGCTGGCTAATAGAGTTCATCAGTCATAAAAGTTGGTTTCGAACGGCGTGTTAATAAGGCTGTCGTAATGTCTCAGAATAAATGTAACAATATAAAGAAAATACAGGAAAATGGTAAAGTATCTTAAACCGTACTCTAGCGTTACATACACTGCAAATGCAGGAACGTTATTTCAAACAGTGGTATACAACAATTCAATTCTCTTTAATAAAATGTCCATTTAATATATATGTACATATAATTTAATTTCAAGTTTTAATATGAGTGTATTTTGAAACACTAAAGCAGTCAACCGAGGGGGCGTGGTGCATGTACATCATGAATAATACCAGAACAACACGTTACTAAATATTATGCGGTATTTCTATCAAAGTTATACAAACAAGTACAATTGCATTACATATGGGAAGTGTAATATTACTGTATTATTTGGAGGTAAATATTTTGTGATTATATTAATTCAGTGTTTATATTAAATTCAACTGACAAATTCCATCTCTTCCAATCATATCATATCTCTTCCATTCCATTATCAAACAGCCAGAAGAAGCATGGCCACTGCACAGTCCACACTGATGTTTGCAGTGTGCATCTTGATGATAACAGAACTCATACTGGCCAGAAAGGACTACTATGACATCCTCGGTGTGCCAAAAGATGCTTCTGAACGTCAGATTAAAAAAGCTTTTCACAAGCTTGCCGTGAAATATCACCCAGACAAGAACAAGAGCCCTGATGCGGAAAATAAATTTCGAGAGATTGCTGAAGGTAGGTTTAAAAGTCAAAACGTTTTGAATATATATATATATATATATATATGTATGTATATGTTTTGTTTTGATTTTATGGTCAGAAAAGGTTTTTGTACTGCATTTGTCGTAAAAGAAAAAAAAATTAAGCAAACTAGATAAAATTAGCAAGCTTCCTGAAGCTGCCAACATTGCTGAGTGTCATTTATGCCTTATCTAGCTATGGAACAATATAAGAAATCACTTGAAATTTCTCAGTTTTTCTGGATTTACTTTTACTTTTACTGTTTGGAGTAACATGTTAATTTTTGTTTAAAGAATTTTCTATAAAGGCCTGATACATCTTTCCAAATTAAAATTTTTGTACAATGTTTCTTTTCAGAAAATAACAAATGGGCAGCATAACAAATGTTTTCTCATGTTGTGATTTGAAAATCAGGGTTATTCCACCATATGTGGATTTCTTAACTTAATTTTTAAAATTAAAATAGAAATTATTAGAAGAAGAAAAAACAGAAAATTGTAAAAACATTAAAAAAAGTGAAAAACCTTTGTAAAATAAAACATTTGTAATCTTATAAATGCAGTGTAAATGGATTATTCACCCAAACAATTAAAATTTACTCACCCTCAAGTGGTTCCAAACCTTTGAGTTTCCTTTTTCTGTTGAACACAAAGGAAGATATTTTAAAAGAATGTTAGAAACCAGTAACCATTGACTTTTCTTTTTTTTGTTGTTTAACAGAATTTGGACTTTTATGTGAACTATGCCATTGGTATCACTTTTGCTTTTTATTGTAACTGGCATTCAAATATATATTTTTTAACTTATTCTGCAGCATATGAAACCCTGTCGGATGAGAAAAGACGGCGAGAGTATGACCAGCTAGGCCACAGTGTGTTCACCAATGACGACATGAATGGAGGAGGTGGAGCAGGAGCAGGGCAGCGTTTTCATCATTCCTTTGATTTCAACTTCGACAACATGTTCAGAGACTTCGACATTTATAGCCAAAATAGGCACGCTCGCCCAAAACGACACTTTGACGAGCACTTCAGGGCCCACCAGCAACCACACAATCGCCACAAGAGACACTTCCAGGGTTCTTTTGGAAACGGAGCCTTTGAGGACATGTTTGAAGACATGGAGAAGATGTTTACATTTGACCGACACATAAAGAGGACAGATAGCAGGTTTCAGGGCACAACCAAACAGCACTGTAGGACAGTGACCCAGCGAAGAGGAAACATGGTCACCACATACACAGACTGCTCTTCATCCTGAATGCCAGCCTGGATCATTACACTTCTAGTTTAAATTAAGTTATTCATTTCCTGCTGTGACAAACAAGGATTGATTTTCTCCACGACTGATCTGTTTCGTATGATGAGGATTGGTGAATTTGAAGATTTAGTTACTTTGACTGACATCTATAAATGACACTATGTTGGGTAGCGACCTTTGAAAGCCCAAAGTATACTTCATTTACGCACGTGTTAGCGTATGCACATAGTTGAAAACAAAGCCCTTTAAAATATACTCTATTTAATGGAATCTACAAAAACAGATGTTAAGCACATGCGCGCTAACAAGATTTATGCTTATCCAGTGTATGCGCTTTGTCTCTCCAAAAATTATGAACGATAAAAAAGGCTATTATATGCTTTTTAATCTCGTCGCACATTTACATGTCTTTTGTAGTTTTTGTTGTTCATTTGTCTCTTTTTTTTTTTCGACCGTGAAACAATGCTGCAGTGTTGACACCTTGTGGACACCAAAGCAGTGCAACAAAAGATGTGTGTACATTGTGCACACGGTTAAAAAAGGAAAAATGTAGATATGTGCATCAAGCGTATGCATAAAAACAAAAGTAGACTTGTTTTTGCACGTATATTTATGTACATGCACAGCCATGTAAAATGTACTTCATTAGTGTTCAAGAACCCACGAGCACCATAAAACCTTGCCTTTGTCCAGTGTCTGCGCTTAAAATGTCTTCTACTTTGTTTATAAAAAAAAGTAAATATCTTTTATTTAATTCCTGCATACATGCAGTTGTCTATGTAGGCATCTATTGTTTTGTTGTTGTTGTTTTTTTGTCATCTTTAGTCATTTGTTATTGTTCTTTCTTTTTTCTCAGACTGTGAAACAACAGCTAGCTCATGGTTGACACCTTGTGGACAAACTAAGTAGGGCAAAAAAGTTTAAAGCTCAAATTTGGCCGATTAGTCAAAAAATGTTTGCTATATGTGTGTTGATTAGAAAATTGTAGTCAAACGCACTGTACATATACCCTAGCATATGAGTAAAAACCAGTGTAGACTTGTTTGTAGCAAACACACACACTTAAACGCACATCCCATGCTACTGTAAATATATAACTATGCTATAAGTATATATGAATGCTTACACTCAACATATGCACACTATTCATTCTCGTCCAGTGTCTGCACTTATTACTCTCCAAAAGTTATGAGCGATTATAAAGTCTTTCGAAAAAAACTATTTTCTTTAATCCCATTATGCATTGCATTTGTTGTTTTTGCCATTTTCAGTTGTTTGTTGAAATTTGGGTTGTGAAATTTACACATTCCCTAGCATACACGTGGAAATTGAAGTATACTTTGGGCTTAATATTCAAACTTTAGGTATTTTATTAGTTTGTTTTCATCCCTGTGGCACCAAAATATAAAAAAACATGGTCATGAATTTATTGACTTGGTATATTTGATTAACATTTAAATTGCACTTTAGACATATTTTGAACATATGACGTGCATAATCTCCTGTTATACTAAAAGAAATGAATGTGCTGAAATTGTTAGTTATAACAAAAAGCATCATATTTAGCTCTTCCATTCACTTATTCGCTTATACCAGGTTGTATATTTTGTTGTGTTGTGCTGAACGTTTACTATATGAGTCTTTGACATTCACTCATCTTTTGTTTTTATTTGAAGCTTAAACATTTGCTGTGAAGAATATAGTTCATCATATTGAAGTAGTTTCTTTTAAACTCACACTTGGTAGATAGAGCGGTGCCTTTTTCCACTCATTTTAGTAGATCAAGTTAAACGTAATTAGGTTGGAGCACTTTTATGACTTTACATGTATTATTTACTTTGCATGGCCGAGAGAAAGTAGGTTTTTTTTTGTCATGTACAGCGATTATCCAGTTGGGTTGGTAAACAGCTTTTGTTTTAGGAAAGTACAAGTCTGGCATTGTTCTCTAAGCCAGAGTGTATTTTGACTGAACCTTTTCTGTGTTTGCGACAAAACAAAAGAGTTTAGGCTCATTTCAATTGGGGAATGTACCAACTTAGCATTTGCCTGCAGATGTAAAGATGTGGGTTTTTTGTAAATATGATGTATAACCCAGCTGTGTTCCTGTGTGACATCACCTGTGACCTGTTTTGTTGAACAATCCTATGTGTGCAATATTTAAAGGCAGCTCTCCTGTTGGTTTAACTGTTATCCACTGACATGTTATGTTGCGAGTCTCCGTAGACTCATCTGGCACTTTCCTTATTTTAATCCTATGGATGAAAAATAAATCTGACATAACCTGTTTGACCCCAGATGTATATATATACTTGGGTTAATAATAAAAAGTGTTAAAAAACACATTTATTCTTTTCTTGTTGTGATGTGGTAGCATTTTGACAGCGATATAAACAGTTTGTTTAGCAATGTCCAAATTTTACAAGTTTAACATATGTCAAAAATATGTAAATAACATAGCAGTATTCTAAATCATGTTAGAAATATGTTGAAACATTCACACCATGTTGGCAACCTGCTAAGACATGTTAGCATTGTCCTAGGCCTAAATCACACAAGAAATATGCTTCCTGTGCTACCTGTGTGGGTTAAATTATGGTAGCAGTTAGCAGTATTTTGAATCATAATACATGCTTAATACGTGTTTAATCTTGCTAAAAACATGTAACAATGTGCTAGCAGTACAAAACTGTATTACCTATATGACTCTGAATTTTTTCACATTTAATTTATTTAGTTTTTAACACTCTGGCATCTTGTTATGTTTACATTTTTAAGTCAATAGCTTTTCCAGTTATTTATACAATTTGTGGAAATGTTTGTTTTGCTTACTTTTCATTTTTTTCTAGGCAAAGCAAGTGTATATGCAAATCCAGTAATATCATCCAATAAGAGTTTTTGATAAATAATTGTTTATAGTTTGAGTAAAACATTATTTTTGCATTATTCTGTAAACTGCTGATGACATTTCTTAGAAACATAAAATAAAATTGTTATCATTTAAATCATTTTATTGCATAAAATAACAAAAGTTTGCCATGTTTTCAGTTTCTAGTAATTTTAAGGCAACATACCACTTTTTAAGGCACATACCACGTTCAGATATGTTAAAGTTCACACAAAACTGAAAAGTCTGTCATCATTTACTTAACCTTTACTTGTTAGAAACCTGTTTGAGATTTTTCTTCTTTTGAACACAAAACAAGAACCGGTAACCATTGACTTTCCTATTATTTGTTTTTCTAAGAGAACTATATATATATATATATATGTATATAATTATTTTTAATTTTTTACAAGTTTGTAGGCTGAAATTAAGCTGAAATGTTATCAGACCTTTATAGAATAAAACAAATACTAATATTTTCCTCAAAGACATACGAGAAAGAGAAACTGATTTTCTCAGATTGTCATATTATTACAACCTTTTGTTACTACTAATTCAAAGCATTTTAAGTAGGCAAATGTTGCACCTTTAAACTGTTTTCCATGACATCTCACCCAAAACATTTCTTTTCTGCGCGCACCAAAATATTTTTGTTGCACCCCATAGTTACTGTTGCCTTGACGCATTCACTCAGAACAATGCTTGGAAATGTAGTTTGATTCCAGAAAATTCAAAAGTGGGTCAAACAGCTGTCGTGTCGCCTAAAACTACAAGTCCCGCAATGCACCGCTGCGCAGTTTTTCCGCGGCCGGGTTGGTTCATGGTGGCTCAGTGAGGGACATTGGATGACTTTGTGCCGTGTTTAGCCGGGGTGTTCGCCTTAGCTCATTCATTTTGACAGGGGAAGAGATCGTCAACGAGATGGAGGCTCTTATTCCTGTCATTAACAAACTTCAGGATGTTTTTAACACAGTCGGGGCGGACATTATCCAGCTGCCTCAAATTGCAGTGGTGGGAACGCAGGTAATATTTTAGTTGCGGTTTCCATTCAGACTGAAACATGTCTATGCAAGTGTCTTAAAACCTAGCGAGTCACCTATATAGACAGCATTTTGAGCAAGAGAGTTTAAAAATGGAATCTAAAGTTCGCGCGCGCCCGTGAAGCTCCCCTAGCCAGGCAGTTCAATTATTTTGAAACACATCCCATTATTAGATACATTTATGTATTTATGTGACATTTTTATATCTTTATATCAATATACGACAAGGTCAACAAATAAACAAGTTTCGTTTTAAATTAATCAACCGTTAAAACAATAAAATCAAATCTAAGCGAGCTTTAAAATTTTATCAGCGAGATCTGGCTAACTAGCATGCTAACAAGAGTCTAGCTAATTTACTCATTCCTATTTGAATAATTGACACTTAAGGTATATTATGTGAAAGATGATATGTGCTAGGATTCTGTTTCTGATTTAACAGAACGAGCAGTACCATTAATTGGTTATTAAAAACGGTGTTGATGTCAGTACAGTAGGCTAACACATGATAAGATGCGCCATGGTCGGTCTGAACTTGACAGTTCTGGCAGCATGTTTGGGCTGAACAGCTGCAAGGGCTCACTATATATGAAGGACGGATAGATTAGTATTAATGTGCAAAGCATCTTGAAAGTTTTCCATGCTGATGTTACACAAGATATGTATTACATTTAAACATTTAACATTTAAAAGGACATTCACCCAAAAAATGAGAAGTTGCTGTTAATTTACTTCCCTTTAGGTCAACGAAGATGTTTACTTATTATTGTCTTTAGTCGAATGTTAAAGAGGATTTTTAGGTTAGTCGATGTACTCTGAGAGTCAAAATTTACACCTGTGGCTTCTGATGATCCATTGAGGTCTTATGAAGCAAAACGATTGGTCTGTGCAAAAAAATAACATTATTTACAACATTATTAACCTGAATCCACAGCTTCGTGAAAGTCTGGAGCGCTCTGTGTTTTTTGGTTTTGCATAGACAGACTCATATGTATAATTTTATGTTGCCTTTATAAGTTTATTATGATCCACATTCTGGTAGTCACAGACTACCAGAATGTTTTAATGTCCAACTGAAGAAAAAAAGTCACCTGAATCTTAGATGGTATTAGGGTGAGTTAAATTAACTTCAAATAAAATATTTTGAATAAGCTATCCTTTTAATGAAAGCAAACCAGAAACTGACGTCATGTAAAGCAGTTTCCCGCCTTCTGCCTGACACATTGGGTTTGAAGAGGTTAAGGAGTCTTAAAGCAAAGACTTTCACTGACCGTTTAATTGGATATGGATGTCTGAGTCTTGAAGATAGGGTTAACCCTGAAATGCCTGACGTCTGAGGTGATGGTTAGAAAATGAAACACTTTATTAAACCACTGGGATTGTGCTGGAAATCCTTGGGAATACTTGAATTTCAGTGTAGTATTTTCAAGGAATGAAAAGTGCTTAGATTTTTGGATAAAATGCTTTAAATTGCATAATGTAATTGTGTTGTTTTTATAATGATTGATCTTAATAAAGTAACTATTTAAATATATATATTTTTTGCTTTTGCATAAAATGAAAACTCTGGATTTACCTTTGATTAAGCAGTGGGAAAAGACAAAATGCATGGAGATTATCACTTCTTGAGTGAACAGTGCATGAAATTAAAATAAATATAAAATTGAAATGAAAGAGGATGTGTCTAAATGACATTTCAAAGAGTAAATGACAGTAATTCAGTGTTGGGCTTCGGGCAAACATACCATCAAAAATGTCCTTGCATTACTAAGTTATGCTATACTATTGACCTTATTGTGCTATGCGGAAATGCGCTCATTTTTGTTTTAGAACTTCCGATTCAGTCGCCTATGGGAAATGACTAGGAATAGACGGTCAAAAAAGACGCAGAAAAACGGTCAACAAATTGTAAAATTGAAAAAACAAATTGATTTGAATAACTCTATTCAGAAAGATTTCATGAATTTAGATTGACTGGGGTGATCAAATCTTTTTCTATGCAGTGCATTTACATACAATGTAATTATAAACAAATAACAGAGATGAGATCCTGTGGTCTTTGAACAAAATTATGAACAAAATTGGTGACAAAGGACTGAATTGGTCTGTTATTCGCAGACAATGTTGTTCTGTTGGCTTCATCGAACATATGCACAGCATGCACTGGGGCGGTTTGCTGCCGAGTGTGACGCGGCTGGGATGAGAATCAGCACCTCCAAGTCTGAGGCCATGGTGCTTAACCGGAAAAAGGTGGTTTGCCATTTCCAGGTTGGAGAAAAGTTCTTGCCCCAAGTGGAGGAGTTAAAGTATCTTTGGGTTTTGTTCACAAGTGAGGGAAGGATGGAAGGTGAGATTGATAGGCGGATTGGTGCAGCGGCAGCAGTAATGTGGTTGATGTACCGGTCCGTTGTGGTAAAGAAGGAGCTGAGCCGATTTACCGGTCAATCTACGTTCCTACTCTCACCTATGGTCATGAGCTTTCGGTCATGACTGAAAGGACAAGATCTCGGATACAAACGGCCGAAATGAGATTCCTTCACAGGGTGGCAGGGCGCACCCTTGTAGATAGGGTTAAGAGCTCTGTCATCCGGGAGGAGCTCGGAGTAGAGCCGCTGCTCCTCCACATCGAGAGAAGTCAGTTGAGGTGGCTCAGGCATCTGTTTCTGATGCCTCCTGGATGCCTACCTAGGGAGGTGTTCGAGGCATGTCCCACCAGGAGGAGACCTCTGGGAAGACCCAGGACACGCTGGAGGGACTATGTCTTTCTGCTGGCCTGGGTATGCCTCGGGATCCCCCCTGAGGAGCTGGAGAAAGTGTCTGGGGAGAGGGAAGTCTGTGGTTGTCTCCTAAGACTGCTGCCACTGCGACCCGGCCCCAGAAAAGTGGTTGAAAATGAATGAATGAATGAATAATTATAAGCGTATAAAAATATGTTCAAATAAAAGTGAAATAAACAGTGCTTTATGGTTTTCTGGGGAGTGTAACAGTATTCAAAAACATAAAATTGAACAATCAAGTGTAAAATAACATGGTCATCATTGTATAAATATTTTATACAATATATATATATATATATATATAAGTATTTAATATATTTTCATCATTAATAAATAATCTAATCCTGCGATGTGACTATTGCTAATACACACATTGCGATATCCATGCTCAAATTATATGTTGTTTAGCCCTACATGGAATATACACGGAATAAAAAAAGATTTTATGGTACACATTTCATTCTGCCGTAACAATTTATACCGCCAATTTAAACTGTAAATATGTAATTTGCCACACTTTTATAAAATGTTAATAAAATATGAATATGCACCAGGATAGTGCTTAAGTTTGACTTTGGAAAAGGTGTAAGAACTCTGTAACTATATCTTACCTTATAAAGAACAAAAACCCAAACTCTGATGTTGTTTTTTCAAAATGCGCAACAATGACAGTTCGAAATTGCATATTTTTAAAGGTCTCGTGAAGTGCTTTGAATTGTGCATTTTTTATTCGATGTCTGTCGTAGGGTGGGACATAGAGTAGCTTGTCCCCTTTTAAAAAAAGCAGCCAGTAGCATTTTGTTTTTATCACAGCTCTGCCAGTGAGTGTTTGAGCTCAAGCGTATCAAATAAAAAAGCAAATGAGAAGCGTCTTGAAGGGGGCGGGGCATGTCAGATACTAGAGAGCATTTGATTGGTCAAGATTTGATGAGAAACTGAAGCATGAGATGACATGAAAAAAAATTGTAGATCCATATAGGCAGAAGTGACAAACTGCAAGCTTTGCATTTTCATATCAGTTTTATATCTTCTAAATGTGAATTTTGTCACTGTTTTGGAGCACACTAGCTAATAATATCCTTAAAACTAACAGACTGAAACTAACATCTAAAAAAACTTAATTTAAATAAAAAAATTTAACTATTTTAATTTCACGAGACCTTTAAAATGATCTTAGATGGTAAATATTACACACCCCTAGGACCTACTTTGATGTGTCTCATTTACAGAGTAGCGGGAAGAGTTCAGTTTTGGAAAGTTTGGTTGGCAGAGATCTCCTACCCCGGGGGACGGGCATCGTCACCCGCAGGCCCCTCATCCTCCAGCTGGTGCATGTAGACCCAGAGGACAGAAGAAAGACTGGCGAGGAGAACGGTATCTGCTTCTTCTTTTTTTGTAAAGCATGAATAAATGACCTGCAGTGTGTGTTTGTGGGATCTAGGAAGTTACTTGGTGCTACTTTGTTTCTAATTTTCTTGCTCAGTCTGCGGTGTCAGGTCATGAGGGAAAACAGTGTTTTGTGTGTGGCAAGCTGATTTACTGTACACTTACAGTCAAAGTTTGGAATAATTCAGTTTTTTAATGCTGCATTTATTTAATAAAAATATTGTAAAAACAGCAACATACTTACAATTAAAGTAGTTGACTTTTGTGATATACTGTATGTTTGAAATGATATATAAAACAAATTAAAATTAGTTTTTATTTTTTGTATTTTCTTGTTTACAGTTTTAGTATTTTAGTTTTATTTTTATTTACAATTTTAATGATTTTTTAAAAATATGTCAGTACATTTTATTTTAGTTTTATTTTATTTTTTATTTTATTTGTATAATATTTTAGTTGTAATTTTAGATATAAAAATAAGTTTTATTTTTTTAGTTTTTCATATTTATTACATGTATATTATTTCAGTGTATTTAAGTTTAAAAACATTGAAACAAATTAAAATAATTATTCTAAATTATTCATTTAGATTTTAGTTATGGTTTTATTATTTTAGTTATGATTTTTACTTTCTTTTTATTTATAAGTGTTTATTTAGTTTTTTTATATGTCTATACAATTTAGTTTATTTTTATTTTGGAATTTATTTTATCTTTATTTTTATTTTAGAAATAAATGTAAGTTTTATTTCTTGGTTATTTCGTTTTTCAGATTTATTACTTAATTTTTTTCAGTGTATTTACTTTATTATTTATGTGACTAACGTTATTTAATTAATAGCTATTACTCAACGCTTCAGTCTCACATGATTTTTTAGAAATGTTTCTAATATGCTGGTTTGGCTATTATTTATTAGTAATGACTCTTATTATTCAGCTTTAGAAATCTTAAATTGATACATTTTTAAAATTTATTCAGAGGAATAAATTTCATTTTGTACATCAAAATAAAAATAACTATTATAATAGTTTAAATTTTAATAAGGTTTTATAGCTATGATAAGCATAAACCTATTTCAAACTTAAAAAATAAATATTCAAAATATTTGACCAGTATTTCATTCCTGTGAGCTGTTTAATTAAATAAAATATATGAACTTCCACTATAGATGCAGAATTAAGTCCATAACAGTCAGTGGTGTGTTTCAGTTGTAGCTTTTAGCATGGGTGTCTCTGCATTTGTGTGCTACAACACTAGAAGACTGCATCTAAAGACTGCACTGCTGCAGGCTAACCCTCTGTCATCTCTCTTTAAACACAGAACCCAATACCTGGAAAAATGGACGCCTTTACAAAGGTTTCCTTTTCCTTGTTCCTTGCCCTTTTGCTTATTTTGAGCAGCTTTGTGTTTTTCCTTCACCCTGCTTCCATTATTTGATTAAAAAGCTTTGGTTGTGCTGCCAGTGCAATGCCTTCCTTTAAACAAACCCAGAATTTAGAGTTCAGTTTTGGTTTCAGTGGTGAGTATGAGTAATTTTGGACTGTAAATATCCGTTTACAATTCAATAACTCACTAACTATGATCAGCTGCTCTTTAAATGTCAATGTAGGTTAGTGTGTGTTGAGATAAACAGGCTGTGCTACCCATAATGCACTGCACTTGTTTTTTGTTTTGTAGCAGTTTTTTTTATTTTATTTGCTGTAATGGTGCTTTTACAAAATAGAAATTATATTTTAATGTGAATCAAATGCCTCTCCTGTCTAGTGGAGCAAACTCTTTGAAGAAAGTCAAATAGGTTGTCAATCAGCATTGTGTCATTGACAATGTTGGTCATTATTTTTCCACAGGAGTGGATGGAGAAGAGTGGGGAAAGTTTCTACACACCAAAAACAAGGTATGGAATGCAGTACACAATGGATGCTCAAAGAAAGAATCCACGATCAGCACCTGCTGAGGTCAAACATGAGTGACCCTGTGAGCTTTTTAGGCATTCATTTTGAACAATTCTATAGAAGTCTAAATAAAAAGTTAATATTAATTCATTCATTCATTTTCTTTTCGGCTTAGTTCCTTTATTAATCAGGGGTCGCCACAGCGGAATGAACCGGCAACTTATCCAGCATATGTTTTACGCAGCGGACAACTTAGCTTACCCAATTGACCTGTACCGCATGTCTTTGGACTTGTCGGGGAAACTGGCGGAAACCCATGCGAACACGGGGAGATCATGCAAACACCACACAGAAATGCCAACTGACCCAGCCGAGGCTCGAACCAGTGACCTTCTTGCTGTGAGGCGATTGTGCTACCCACTGCGTCACCGTGATGCCCAAAGTTAATATTGTATATCATTCATTTAGTTTATGTATGTAAAAGAAAATATCATGAAAAATTAAGAAGTTCTAGGGCTGCACAATAAATCTTTTCAGCATTTATATCGCAATGTGCACATCCACAGTAGTCACATCGCAGCATGTACAATGTTGATTCTTAGTTATATTTGACTAGGAGCCAAACTTCACTCACAAAAAAAGTTTTTTGTTTTTTTTAAATGAGTACACATTAAAATAATAAAAAAGAATATGTGTAACTAGCAATCTATACATATTTCTTAACAGTTTTTGTCTTGTTTCTAGTCCAAATGTAAAAAAAAATGTCACAAACGTTTTAGAATCAAAAGTTAGCAGAGCAGAGATTAAGGCTTCGTTTAAGCAACAGTTAATCTAAACATGCGCAATTTCACATCAGGAACGAACAATGTGCAAAGTGGTATCGATAAGATTTGTAACACGTGCACCCATACATAATGTAAAATATTTTACAGTTCGCACACATCTATTATTAGTCACTGTTGTGAGAGTAATGCTTGGTCTGGTCATGTGAGCTGTTAACATCGGAGATTATCTGATATTGCAAAAAAAGTCTTTTAACATCACCCACTCCTAACTCAAAATCAATAAACTCCTTTTCAATAGTTATTAGTTAATCATGGTTTGTTTGGGAAATTTGGCATTCTGTTAATCTCATATTATTGCCGTTTACCGAATGCTAATATTGTGTCTCTGCCTTTCAGATCTATACAGAGTTTGATGAAATCAGGCAAGAAATTGAAAATGAAACAGAAAGAGTTTCTGGCAATAACAAGGTACAAAGTCATGTGATGTTTTTTGCACACTGTGCTCTATGTAGTGTACACTATTCAAAATGACGTGTGTGTGTGTGTGTGTGTGTGTGTGT
>CAIGQW010054212.1:12770267-12789718 GCA_903798125.1 Danio choprae | reverse complement strand
ACAGATATAGCGCCACCTGCTGGCAACAGGAAGTGACATGTTTTACAGTGTAACAAACTCCTCCTACAAATTTTATCACATCAAATCCATGTTACGTTAGTTTAGTCCAAAGGCCTTTGTGATGTTAAATTGTGAAGATCTAGAGTTTTCGGTGAGGGGCGTGTCCGTGGCCGACTGAGAAAGTGCAATGCTTCGCCATGAATGAGGAAGCACTTATAACTCAACCAAACAATATCTGATCTGCCTGAAAATGCACAGGTTCAATGAGATTCCTCTCCTGAAGACATCAACGTGCCAATATTGAGTCTCAGTCATAGCGCCACCTGCTGACAGAAGGACGTTTGGCATAAATCTGTGATTTTCTCAGGTATTTTAATATATATCGGCTTAAATTATTATTGTTCGCTGTTCTCTGTCGTCCTTAGGCCACCGGGCGGCGGTGAGCCCGGGTGCGAGGTCCCTTTCATCGCTGCTTGCAGCTTTAATCTTATTTTACATCCCTAATCCTACCCAATACCTAAACCCAACTACTACCTTACTAACTATTAATAAACAGCTAATTAGTTTATTGAGCAAATATTCTTAGTTAATGGTTTGTCAATAGCATGAATTGTGACTTAAAATAATGTGTTGCCAAATATTCTTTTATGTAATCCAAAAAATATAAAAGAATAGCATTCATTAATTACTCAAATGAATAGAAATATGTTATCATAACAAATGACACTAAAGACTGGAATAATAATGATGTTGAAAATTCAGCTTTGTCATCACCGCAATGAATTACATTCTAAAATTATTTAAAATAGAAAACTATTATATTAAGTTAGTAAAATGTTAGTGTTTTTACTTTGTTTATGATTAAATAAATACAGTACAGTCTTGGTAAACAAATGTGACTCTTTTTAGCAGTGTTAAAAATCTAAACAGTGTTAGTGTACATTTTCTCTTCTTTTTTAGCTCTGCATTTTAGACAAACAGAATATCTTAAAAATCCCATTTTTTTCTTAGGGCATCAGTGATGAGCCCATACACCTGAAAATCTTCTCTCCACATGTTGTCAACCTCACGCTGGTGGATCTGCCCGGCATCACAAAGGTCTTTTATTCAATAGCGTAACCATGCTAGTTTAAATATTCATTTTGAGGATTTTTTCATTTTTTGATGCTGACACTGATGTATTCACGTTCAGGTCCCGGTGGGAGACCAGCCCAAAGACATTGAGCTGCAGATCCGTGAACTGATCCTAAAATACATCAGCAATCCCAACAGCATCATTTTAGCAGTCACTGCGGCCAACACAGACATGGCCACGTCTGAAGCCCTGAAAGTGGCTCGTGAGGTGGATCCAGACGGTCAGCACATTTACGCTTTTTTTACTGCATACTTTTTGCACACAATGTCTGTGTCTTTCAGTTTGTACATTGTGATGTTTTTTGCATAGCTGTGTGATGCAGATTTTTTTAAAACGCTGCACTTTTTCCATTTTCTACTGTAAGGTCGCAGAACGCTGGCTGTGGTGACTAAACTAGATCTGATGGATGCCGGAACTGACGCAATGGATGTACTAATGGGCAGAGTCATTCCTGTCAAACTAGGACTGATTGGAGTGGTCAACAGGTAAAAAAAGCACTATAAATCATTTTAAATATTTAATATTATAAATGTTAATTTATTACATATTAACACATGACAGTAATTCAATTCTAGTAATAAATAGCATATATATATTTTTATTACTGTTGACGTTATCAGTTCATATCTATTATAAAATACAATATAAATATAGTATCAAGGGAGACATTATAGACGAGAGATATAGATAAGGGATGTACATCAGATGTCTCAAGATACGGACTGATACTATATAAATTTTAAATATGTTTAATATTACATTTAATACTTTAATATGTTATGAATTTAAATATATTAATATATAATGCAATGATATTAAATATTAATACAAAATTAATTAATACTACAATAATGTATATTAATGGAATATTACAAAAATAAAGTGTGTGTGTGTGTGTGTGTGTGTGTGTGTGTGTGTGTGTGTGTGTAATTTCACTTTTTTGATATTTAAAAAGAGTGCATACACAGCATCAATATTAAATTGTAACAGATTATTCTAAACTGCATTATGCTATTAAATATTTACAGCAATATTTATATATTTACAGTCTACTCATGTGTATGCGCACAGACATGCAATATATTATAAATTATTTGAATGAATAAACTTGCGTACACAGAGACCTTTTTTTATTAAATATGACTAAATGTCTCAATATAGGAGTCAGCTGGACATCAATAATAAGAAAAGTGTGGCAGACTCCATTCGTGATGAACATGGCTTCCTGCAGAAGAAATACCCTTCCCTCGCTAACAGAAACGGGACTAAATATCTGGCCAGAACATTGAACAGGTGAGAGTTTACACATGAAACATCTCTTTTTTTAGTGGTGACGAGCTCATGCTTTTTACAGCATTAAACTCCTCTTCTTTCCTTCAGGTTATTGATGCACCACATTAGGGACTGTTTACCTGAGCTGAAGACTCGTATCAATGTTCTGTCAGCCCAGTATCAGTCTCTGCTCAGCAGCTACGGAGAGCCGGTGGAGGACATGAACTCCACACTGCTGCAGCTCATCACAAAGTTTGCCACAGAGTACTGTAACACTATTGAAGGAACGGCCAAATACATTGAAACCGCTGAACTGTTAGTTCCCCTTTTCTTTCAGCTACTGAGTTAAAACTATTAGATATGAAGTGTGTTACAGCTAGTGCTAACCACGGCTGCTATTTATTTCAGGTGTGGTGGAGCCAGAATTTGTTATATTTTCCATGAGACGTTTGGTAGGACACTGGAATCGGTCGACCCTCTTGGTGGACTAACAACTATAGATGTGCTTACAGCTATTAGGAACGCTACGGTAGGTTGTGTACTGATTTATTTTTTTAAAGACTTCTAAAGTGGTGATAAAAATTAGGTTACGTCTACAACAAAAATAAATTTGAAAATGTTGTTTTTGTCTAAAAATGCTCCATGTATACACTTGTTTTCAATTTTTTTTTGTGTGTGTGAATGTGACTGAAAACACTTTCGTTAATGTACACACAGACTTATGATGCTTTTACATGCGTCATACCCGCCTGGGTATTTATTTACTTTTGTCTCTTTGAAATGTCATATCTGTCATCTGTTTCTGCCGCTGAACAATAGCTCCCAGTAAACGCATCCTTTAAAGAGAGACGTTTTCATGTTTATCCACTTTGGACAGTGTTTTCAAAAAGATACGTTTTCGTTTCCTAAAAATGCCGTCTCAGTGTGAACTGAAGGCCAAAAAGGAAGAGAAAAATGCGTTTTTAAACTAAAACGTATTAGTGGTTACACTAATCTATTAACACTATATTTTTATTTATTTCATTACTTACAGAAATAATGTGAGCTTTGTTGTTCAAAATTTCAGGCAATTTCAGCTGCTAGTAAAACAGTGTTTTACAAAATAACAAAGGCACTTCAGCAAAAACCTTTTAACTTGTGGAAAACAAAGTAATCAAACAGCAATTATGGTAGCACAAAAGAAAGATTACAACTAAAAAGTACAGAAAGATTACAACTCTCAAAGACATCTCTATTCCTGCTCACTGACATCACTAGTCTCTCACTGACATCTCTAATTGAAATTGCTGCGGCATTAGAAGCTGCGTAAGTCTTTTCTTTATTTAATAAATTACTTATTACACCTCAGACCACAATGCCGACATACAATAAATCATTGTGGCATTTAGAGGGGTGAGACACAGAGCACAGATGCTCTAAAACAGTTCTGGAGGTAAATAATAATAATAATAATACTGGCATTTTAGAATGACCAACACAACATTTCATATTTTTTGTGATGTGAATAATTTTTTTCAGTGTTTCCATTGTAGTTTATGTGCATTTTTTTCTTATCAAATACAAACTTCATCCTACTCATTTTTACTACCTACTTATTTTTGGATTATCGCATAAAAATGCTTAATGGAGACACCAAGATATGCATACATTTTGAAAATGCGTCTAAAAAAAACATATTTTCAAAATTTATGCACATCTTGGCGTCTCTATCAAGCATTTTTTATGCGATAATCCAAAAATAAGCAGATGGAAGCATAGTTATAGACTGCACTCTGCAGTGCTCTGCATGTTGCCATGATCAGCTGAAAGACTGCAGCTTTCTATTTTAGCACAAGTCCTCTGAGAGTCCTTTAAATATTAGAGTGACTTAAAAAGACTCTTGTGTGACACCAAATAGGAAGATAACAGAGCACATTTCAGATGTACACAGATAAGTCAAAAATATTGGTAACATCTGCCTAATATACTATGGAACCCCTGAAGGTGCTTTGTGGTGGACATTAGTGTCAGATCTTTCAAATCTTATAGGTTGCAAGGTCAAGCCAGTGAGCAGAGTTTGTGTGGTTGGTAATGTAGTTTTTGTGTTTGTTCAGGGTCCGCGTCCTGCTCTATTCGTGCCTGAGGTGTCGTTCGAGCTGCTGGTAAAGAGGCAGGTGAAGCGTCTGGAGGAGCCCAGTCTGCGCTGTGTGGAGCTGGTGCACGAGGAGATGCAGAGGATCATTCAGCACTGCAGCAACTACAGCACTCAGGTACACTGCACACATTGAGTACTTCAACATTCTATTTTTCCCTCACAGATTTTTTTTTCTCACTGGCATACCTTCAAAGTAGAAATGCCAAAATAGTATTGCTAATACATTTTAGTCATTGTTGTAGTTTCTGTGAGTTTATCATTATAACACTGTATTATTATAGTTGTAACAGCTTTGGTGTAATTTTTCTGTTATATTGCATAATTTCTAAGAATTTTGCAACCATTACTGACAACCAAACATTTTTTTGGTTGGTTTTTTTTTTTGTTATCGGCCAATCCCAAACTTTAATACTAGTGACTAATAATCTTTATTTTTTTAAATAGAGTATTACTGTATGAAGTAAACACATCATGCAGTTTTGAAATGAACATTTATATTTTATAGGGAAAACTTCATAGCCCTGTGTGAAAAAGTGTTTACCCCCTACCCCAACATTATCATCATTGTTGTAATAAAAAAATAAAATAAATGATTATTATTAATTATTATTATTATTATTATTATTTCTTTCTTTTCTACTAGTACTGCTACTATAGTTTTTTTTGTTAGTAATAACACTGTTCTATTATAGTTGTAGCAACATTGGTGTGATACATAGATGGATGGAAGGACGGACAGAGAAACAGGCAGTTTTATTTTTTAAAGCATTGCCATTTTATCAGCATTGTTTTATTTTTACAGTAGGGTACTATTATATTATTTTCAATATGGCTTTATCAATATTTATTTTTAATTTGTTATTGTACTGTTAAAATATTAGTATTACTAATAGAGGTAGTAGTTTATTAGCATTGTTTTTTTTATTTAGCTAATATAGTCTATTTTTGTTGTTAAGTAGTAGTAATATATATTTTTACAAAGCTATAATAAGATCATATTTAGATAATTTTCTCCTTTTTTGTCTAGGAGTTGCTTAGGTTTCCCAAGCTCCATGATGCCATAGTAGAAGTGGTCACATCTCTGCTCCGGAAGAGGCTTCCTGTCACTAACGAGATGGTTTGTCTCTTTCTCATGTTCTCATTATTTGAAGCATTATTGAGCAGCTGCTTCGAGCAGTTTAAGTGCAGATATTAAGTGCATTTGCACTCCGTTCCAGGTTCACAATCTTGTGGCGATTGAGTTGGCTTATATCAACACCAAACACCCAGACTTTGCAGATGCTTGTGGACTCATGAACAACAACATTGAGGTTTACAGACATTTTCATGATGATATTTTGGCTGAAATGTACCAATTGAAAAATATTTAGAGTGTGAAATTGATTTTCATAACAGGAGCAGAGACGTAACCGAATGAGAGAGCTTCCTTCGGCTATGCCTCGTGATAAGGTATGAAATTTAAGTTAACACTGATTATTGTGTTTTCTTACAGGAAATAATGTGACTGCCTGCCTCTGCTATTTAGTTTTTATTTCACAAATCAAACCTTGCTGCTTTTTCCTTCACTTTTTCTCAGAGTTAGTCTAAAACCTGCTGCTTTCCTCTCTAGCTGACTAGTTTCTTGTCTTCCTGTGTCTCTCTATAGTCTTTAAAAGGTCCTGGTGGGCAGGCAGTGTCGCCCACCGATCAGCCGTTTGCTGAGGGCGATGGCCCTAAGGTGTGTTTCGCCCCCTGTGTGGAGGGGCAAAGCATGGAGTTGATTTTCAACCCAATCAAACTTTTATTAACCCCCAACTGCATGATCGCTAATCACTAAACTGACAGCAGATCACGCTTTTGCTGTGCAGTTTTGGTTTTACTGATCAGGACTTTCTCAAACCTCTGTTGTGTGTTTGCGGAGTTAATTTGAAGACCGTTGGCAACTGCAAATGTACTTTGCAGTTGTGTCTTTTCAGTTTGTGGCCGCAATTGGTGATTTATGTGTGAATGTGATGTGTTTGGAAACTGTGAAGTATGTCATTTCTGTTGTATTGGTGTCACCTAGCATAATTTCGAAGAATTTTGCAACCAATACTGACAACCAAACTATTTTTAGTTGTTTTTTGTGTTACCAATCGCAAGCTTTTATACAAGTGACATGAAAGCCTACTGTTGATTGTCACTAATAATCATATAATAATGTATATATGTGTGTATACATATGTGTATGTATATATGTGTGTATATATATATATATATATGTATATATGTAGCTCAATTTCTCAAGCCACACCCAGGCCTGATTACTGCCACACATGTCCGCAATCAAGAAATTACTTTAATAGCACCTTTCTGAAAAAGTGAAGTAGACCAAAAGATCCTCTAATGCTAGACGTCATGCCAAGCTAAGAATAAGGATCAGTAAGGGGGCAAACAC
Organism: Danio choprae; assembly: GCA_903798125.1. Classification (NCBI taxonomy): domain Eukaryota; kingdom Metazoa; phylum Chordata; class Actinopteri; order Cypriniformes; family Danionidae; genus Danio; species Danio choprae. The sequence continues at coordinate 12,782,761 of CAIGQW010054212.1, read as the reverse complement.
TTTTTCACACCACTGTATATAAAACACTATAGCACTAATAACTGTTTAACATTTTTCATTAAGGTTCCATTACTTAATGTTTTTATCAACATGAACAATGACCAATTGCATTAAAAATACGATCATAACAAAGCATTAGTACATGTTTAAATTAACAACAATCATTTAGTAAATACATGAAATAATAGAACCCTGTATACTTGTTATGCTACAAACCAGTTCAAATTTCAGTAGTTCTTTTGCAGAAATATAACAAAATATGACACTTCTCCTGAAACTTTGCAAGTCATGCCCAATATGTTTCACTATAAACATTAGAACCAGTGTTTTGGTCAATCTTCACTTAAATGCAACCCTGGAAATTTCAAATTAAAACAAGGTCTTCAGCATTTCCAAAAGTCTCTGCATTTGAGGATCGAAAAACTCGAAAGTGTACTAAAAGTTCAATTTAAAACAAAAACACATTAGCGTAAATGTATCCTCTATGTGCTCTCGGTTTGTTCTGTCTTTACACTTTTGATGGAGATAAGACATTTAATTACATAAACTGAGAGAATTTATTCGACTGTCTGACATATTTCACCTCTAACAGGAATACATAAAACACAGATGGACTGCATGGCGTGGTACATAAAACACTAGTGGGCGCTCAGTAGTCTTGTTGTTCTTGTTTGTGTGTATCAGATGGCTGGAGGAGCTCAAGTGGAGCAGGAAGGAGGAACAGGGACCTGGAGAGGTATGTTGAAGAAGGGAGATGAAGGCCAGGGTGAGGAAAAGACCAAACTACAGAGCTCCATCCCGGCCAGCCCTCAGAAGGGGCACGCGGTGAACCTACTCGATGTGGTAAGGATGGGTGACATCCATAATAAACAGTTATATATTTTTTCTACCTTAGTATGAGCACTTTCAAGTGTTTCCGCTAGGTTTCCCTAATATAATATTTGGGGAAACACAGCTTTCTATCTACATACAGTTGAAGTCAAAATGATTTTTGTTTTCTTTTTCAAATATTTGCCAAATGATGTTTAACTGAGCAAGGACATTTTCACAGTATTTCCTGTAATGTTTTTTCTTCTGGAGAAAGTTCTATTTGTTTTATTTTGGCTAGATTAAAAACAGTTTTTAATATTATTAGCCCCCTTAAGCAATATTTTTTGACTGTCTACAGAACAAACCACTGTCACACAATGACTTGTCTAATTACCCTAACTTGCCTAATTAACCTAGTTAAGCATTTAAATGTCACTTTAAGCTGAACACTAGTATCTTGAAAAATATCTAGTATAATATTATGTACTGTCATCATGGCAAAGAAAAAAGAAATCAGTTATTAGAAATTAGTTATTAAAACAATTATGTTTAGAAATTTGGTGAAAAAATATATACCGGCTGGCCAATAATTCCTGTATACTTAGTTCATTTACATTGACTCTTACATGAGTACATTTGCATGAAAGTCATTGCAACACCGTATTTCTACAGTAGCCCAAAATGGAAAAACTGCTCCATACAGAGTTTTGTCATTGCTGTTTTTCTGGCTTGGTGTTTTAAGGGCCGGGACACACAAGCTTACGGTCGGCCATTGGGTTTGTCAGGCCGTTATTTAGCATCGATCTGGCTAGTTGGTTTAGTGTGTTCAACACGTCGCCTCTCGTCATTACTGTCGGATCTAGTTGGCCAGATAGAGCATGTAGAATTGAAGTTGGCAGAAGAGAGCACTCTGGTTGGTTATTCCATAATGAGTGCTAGATCAAAAACTGAAGTGATGTAGCAACTAACAATTCAAGTCAAGAAGGAACACAAAGTGGTCGGCTGTACTTTTGCTACATTTCTCAAATATTTTCAAAGGATTTAGATCATTAGTGCGGAAAAGACATCCTCTCACAAAGGCGCAAGAACATGCACTCTCGTTTAGTTGGCTGCCATCCATTTAGTGGGTTCAGGGGCAGCTTTTTGATCCAGAGGTGAGCCGAAACAAGGCGACAACATAGTTGGCTTTTTTTTGCCACTAGTTGTTTGTCATGGGCTTGGTGTGTCCTTAAGAGGCAGGTTTAATTGTAAGATTTGTCATTATGTTGAATATGCACTATGAAGAGAAGATAAGTAAAAATGTGTCAAATGTGAGATTAGGGTTGTCAAAGGTATTGACTTTGTTACCAATCGATGAAAATATACACAGGCACTGGAGCAATTGAAGCCACGTCTATCAGCTGATCCATCAGCGGATCTCATACATCTGCTCATAGACGTTAAGCTGATAGATGTGGTTTTCAAATGCTCCAGTCTCCATGTATCTGTAACTTCAGAGCCAATCACAGTCAAATCTGTTGAGCATGTGAACACAATGGCCAATCATCAGTGTCGTCACTCATCATCACTCAATCGATTTGTGTTGGGACAACATAAAAGAATTAAGTTAACTTAATAGTTTGTACAAATCTATGTGGATTGAACATAAAACTATGTTTGTCCTCCCAAAAATCGTGTTGTTTCTGCTCATTTTGAATAAGTAGTTTGAACAAACAGCAAACCTCATTTTTATGAGTCAGTGTTTGCTGACAGTGAGTTAGTGTTGATTGCTTGTGACCTCTCTCCAGCCTGTGCCGGTCGCCCGAAAGCTGTCCGCCCGTGAACAGAGGGACTGTGAGGTCATCGAGAGGCTCATCAAGTCTTATTTCCTCATTGTTCGGAAAAACATCCAGGACAGGTATGAAGAAAACCATGTCAAAGAGTTTCTGGTTTTGGTGTTTTAAGCAGAGGGCTGATGCTGTTGCCGTGTGTCTACAGCGTACCAAAGGCTGTTATGCACTTCCTGGTGAACCACGTGAAGGACAGCTTACAGAGCGAGCTGGTGGGACAGCTATATAAACCTGCCCTGCTGGACGACCTGCTCACCGAGTCTGAGGACATGGCTCAACGCCGCAACGAAGCCGCTGATATGCTCAAGGTGACGTTAATAATTTTATTTAAATAGTAATAATCATCCAATAAAAAGTAGGTTTTTATGTAGGTAATTGTTTAATAATTAGCCTCTATTCATGTTAATTCAATATTTTTGCTTGTAAGATGTGCAAGAGAATCTGTAAAAGAATGATACCTAATTGGTATAATATTCTTATATTGTTATAAATGATTATTAGGATTACTATAATTATATCACTTGTAATTACTATCATAATTAATTGTATAAATATATTCTTATACATAATGTATATTGATGTAAATGAATGTAAACACTTAACAATTACATTAATCATTTTTAATTCTAATAATTCTGACTTCACAATAATATAATGCATTTGTATTCATATTTAATAACTGTTATTAATGTAATAATACAGACAGTATTGTATTACTTAATATGACATATTTACAAATAATTGTGAATATATAATTCATAATTACTGTTATTTAATATCTCTAATAATTAACTACTAATGATTAATTAATAATGTAAAATGTTAATTACAGTTGTAAAAAATGGTAATATAATTGATAATTGTAATTAGACACAATAATGCATATTAATGGCCTTCACAATAATATCATTATAATTTATTGTAACCTTTGTATCAATATTAATTTAATAATACTAATTATGTATGCATGTTAAATAATTTATAACATTTATTTTTATATATTGTTCCAAGTAATTATTACAGTAACTATAAATATTTTACTTAATATTAACTATAATTAATTGTACCTTAAATTGTTTAGTTATGCAGTGTCGTTTTTTTAATAATAGTTTTTAATTAATCATAATTTATATTTAATAAATAATTATATTTTACTAAACCCTAATTAAAGAAAAATTCAGGGTAGCATTTACACTAATATTAAGTGGTATTATTTAATTAAATAATTATTATTTAGTGATTATTTATTAGCAGTAGGGCTAATATCACTCAACTGTAAATTAAGAAGTATTTTAAATGATTGAATTTGATATATAATCATATAAAGGATCTATTTTAAGAATCTATTTGATCATATAAAGGAATATTTAAAATATTTCCAAACCTCTCTTCCACCCACAGGCCTTGCAGAAAGCCAGTCAGGTGATTGCCGAGATTCGAGAGACGCACCTGTGGTGAACGTCCCGCCGCTGATGTACAGCCCCTTCCCTTTACTCGAACCCTGCGCTCAGAGTCAGTCTCTTCTGTCCGGATCTCACAGACAGCCAACTTGAAAAATGCACTGTCAGTTAATGTCTATTGAATATAGTTTTATGTACGCAACGGACTCTTGGTGAACTACATTGAGGGCAGCACATATCACAGCACATCTGCACACCGTCCCGTTCTGAGATCTTACATGTACGTGAGCTATCATGTGTTCCTGATGTAGCTTAAATTAAAGGTAGTGATGTAAACTGATCCAAAGGTGTGTCGTTCTGTTTGGCCTTCATTTCTGGGTTTTTGTATGGGTTGATATTTGAAGATTGATTTTAAGGTTTTTTAAGGTAAGGCAGGGTAAACAGGCTAAAAACATGTATTCAAAATTCTCGCCATACTTCCTCAGTAGATTGATAATATTAAGAATGACATTTTTTGACAGTTTGTGTAGTATTACAAATGTTTTGTTTAAATATGCAGATGTGATCATTTCATACATTTCTTGTACCATTTTTTTTTCTTGACGTCAGAGTGAAGGGTTTTTTTTATAAGGGGTATTTTGGAAATCTACTTATCGCTCCATAATTCAGAAAACAGTTGAAGCAGCCAGGAATTTTTTTTTTAAATATTTAATATTTAATCAGGCAAATTATGTATGAACAAACCCCTCTAAAAGATTTCTTTAGAATACAGATATTCATTAATTTTCCTTCAGCTTAGTCCCTTTATCCATCTGGGGTTGCCACTGTGAAATGAACCGCCAACTTATCCAGCATATGTTTTACACAGCTGATGCCCTTCCAGCTGCAACGCCGTACTGGGAAACAACCATACACTCTCACATTCACACACATACAATACGGTCAATTTAGTTTATTCAATTCACCTATACCGCATGTCTTTGGACTGTGGGGGAAACCGGAGCACCCGATGAACATGCAAACTCCACACAGAAATGCCAACTGACACAGCTGGGACTCGAACCAGCGACCTTCTTGCTGTGAGACGACAGTGCTAACCACTGAGCCACTGAATACAGTCGCCCAGAAAAAAAGTAATAAAGTGTAAAGTTTGGTGTATATGGGGTATGTAGAAAAAAATAATAATTTGTGAAAATTGCCTTTAAAAACATTAAATCTACAAACAAAAATTGATAAAGTGCTATAAAAGAAACTCCTTAAAGTGTATTTTGGATGTTTTCTTCATCCTGAAAAACACCCTATTAAACAGCCAAAAAAAGCTCAGTCTCAATTTACAGGTGCTTAAAAACTGCTTGTGTAGTGTCTCAGCATAAGTTATTGTTTATTTGTGTTAAAGAAAAACTGCCAAGATAAAGTAGTTTTTGAGTAATCAAGTGATCTGGAATTTAAATAAAACATCTAAGCACTAATCATATATTTTGTGTAAATGTGTACAATTATTTTGAAAAGAGAAGCAGTTGAGTGCACCTTTAATTTAATAACAGAATTTGCTACTTTCTTTTCCCATGTTGGGTTATATAAAGTTATTGGAGATGCATAATTTGAGATTCTTGTGTTTAAATCATTTAATTGTTTTACCTATATATTTTTTCACACAAGAGTTAATTGCTGCAACTTTACATGTATAATTTTGATATGTTACTGATATCATGTTGCAGAGATTTTTCCATTACCGATAAACACTTTATTAAATAATTGAATGAGCATCATTTAGTGAGTACACTGATAGAGTATTATGCTATTATTTATTCAGTATTTATTGTGGTAAAATAATCAATATACTGTAAAGCACAAATGTACAGCCAGAGCATGTTTGTATGTTCAGAAAAATTATTTTCAATGTATTTCCATCAAACAAACTAATGAATACACGATGACATGAATTGCTCTCATATCTGCAGTCGACGTCTATCTCAGTCTTCCTCCCATCTTGCCTTTGCCGCGTCCTTTGGCACTAAAAGATAGAAAAAGCAAGAGTTTGAAAATAGTTTCTGGCTTTAAAACTGAATGTTATTCAACACCCAAAGCGGTTAGTGACATTTTTAGGCTTGTGCTTTTTTACCTCTGGTGATCCTTGACGCGGGAAAGCAGCTGATTTATCTGTGAGAAAGAGAAACAGTAGGTGCTAGGTGCTAACAGTGATAATGAACGCGGCACATTTACCTCAGAACAAACTCTAGCTTTTCAAAGTCAACTGGATTTAGTTTAACTGTCAAACGATGTCGGGCAAAACTTCATAAAGCCTCATTAGCGAGGTAAAGTAAGTTGAAGAAGTTTAGATATAACTTACGTCATATTTCTGCCGTTTCAGTTTATCGTTCAGATCGTATTTTTCTGCTTCCAGCGACATCAACCACTGCCACAGCTCAGCGGCTTTATCCCTGCCACGAGTGACAGAAATGAGGTAAGTTTTTATCCATCCATCCATCCATCCATCCATCCATCCATCCATCCATCCATCCATCCATTCATTCATTCATTCATTCTATTTGGTGTTTTTTGTTGTCCGTTTCTCTCTCTCAGATTGTTCTGTTTACCAGTATAATAAGCCAGTATATATTTTTTAAATATAAATAGACGGTTCTCGAAAAAAAAAAAATCCTCCCTGCAACGTTTTGGGAAGTTGTTGAAGCATCGGTAACACTTTATAATAACTGCACACTATGAATAATTTATTAAGCATTAGAAAGTAGTTAATTAATCATTTGTAAAGCATTATATCTACATTAATAGACATTAGTAAGTTTATAAGACATTAGAACAGTTTATAACTACAGCTACAAATGTTGTATTCTTGATTTATCACGGGACATGTATTAGCCCACTGTATGTGCTTAATGATTTTAAGTATTGCATTATTTTTAAAGCAAATATTTAAGAGTAGCTGGTGGTTTTTCATTCAGAATGCGCAAGTAGTACAGTAGTGGCCAAAAGTTTTGAGAATTACATAAATATTGGAAATTGGAAAAGTTGCTGCTTAAGTTTTTATTATAGCAATTTTCATGTACTCCAGAATGTTATGAAGAGTGATCAGGTGAATTGCATAGTCCTTCTTTGCTATGAAAATTAACTTAATCCTTAAAAATCTTTCCACTGCATTTCATTGCTGTCATTAAAGGAGCTGCTGAGATCATTTCAGTAATCGTCTTGTTAACTCAGGTGAGAATGTTGACGAGCACAAGGCTGGAGATCATTATGTCAGGCTGATTGGGTTAGAATGTCATTGACATGTTAAAAGGAGAGTGATGCTTGAAATCATTGTTCTTCCATTGTTAACCATGGTGACCTGCAAAGAAACGCATGCAGCCATCATTGCGTTGCATAAAATGGCTTCACAGGCAAGGATATTGTGGCAACTAAGATTGCACCTAAATCAACAATTTATAGGATCATCAAGAACTTCAAGGAAAGAGGTTCAATTGTTGTTAAGAAGGCTTCAGGGTGTCCAAGAAAGTCCAGCAAGTGCCAGAATCGTCTCCTAAAGAAGATTCAGCCGTGGGATCGGAGTGCCACCAGTGCAGAGCTTGCTCAGGAATGGCAGCAGGCAGGTGTGAGCGCATCTGCATGCACAGTGAGGCGAAGACTTTTGGAAGATGGCCTGGTGTCAAGAAGGGCAGCAAAGAAGCCACTTCTCTCCAAAAAAAAAAAAAAACCTCAGAGACAGATTGATCTTCTGCAAAAAGTATGGTGAATGGACTGCTGAGGACTGGGGCAAAGGCATATTCTCTGATGAAGCCCCTTTCCGATTGTTTGGGGCATCTGGAAAACGCCTTGTCTGGAGAAGAAAAGGTGAGCGCTACCATCAGTCCTGTGTCATGCCAACAGTAAAGCATCCTGAGACCATTCATGTGTGGGGCTGCTTCTCATCCAAGGGAGTGGGCTCACTCACAATTTTGCCCAAAAACACAGCCATGAATAAAGAATGGTACCAAAACACCCACCAACAGCAATGTGGTGACGGGGCGGGGCCGAGAGCCGTGGGAACTGAATGAGGCCGAGGCCCAAAGTGCTTGCAGGTGCAGCGCACACCGGCCTCAAATCCCACGGAAGGAGCTCTGGACTATAAGAGGAGGAACGAAGGCAGAGGAAGCCGAGAGAGGTCCAGGCCTGGACATTTATGTTTTGTTTTAGACGGCAGTCTCCGTGAGGAGCTGCCGTCCTTTTGTTTTGATTTAGACGGCAGTCTCCGTGAGGAGCTGCCGTCCCTTTAATTAATAAATGTTTTAGAAAGATTCGTCGGTTCTCCGCCTCCTTCTTCCAGGTGGCCGCAAACATTATTACAAGCAACTTCTTCCAACAATCCAACAACAGTTTGGTGAAGAACAATGCATTTTCCAGCAACATGGAGCACCGTGCCATAAGGCAAAAGTGATATCTAAGTGGCTCGGGGACCAAACAATTGAAATTTTGGGTCCATGGCCTGGAAACTTCCCAGATCATAATCCTATTGAGAACTTGTGGTCAATCCTCAAGAGGCGGGTGGACAAACAAAAACCCACTAATTCTGACAAACTCCTTTTGCCATTTAAAATCATTTAAGAACTACATTACTTACAAAAATGTCTTTTTAAAAAAACTACAGTGACGTTGACAGTGGGGAGTATACGAATCATACTTGAGTTTGTCGTCGCTCAGATGGTCAATGTTCAGTGGTTTGCGACGGTCAGCCAGGATCTTCTTCTTCTTCTCTCTTTCGGTCTGTTTCTTGGCACCTTTGCGTCCCTCACTCTTTAGTAGAGCCATAATCATAATATTAATGAAACATTCTACATAAAATTAGCATTGCATTTGAACGTTTTCAGACATCTGGTATGAAAAACACTGACCTTTTGCTGTATTCCTCCATACTGATGGGTCATGTTAGTGAGAGCTTTCTTCTTCTTGGCATCTTCATCGTGCTTCTTTCTCTGCTCTTCCTGCTCCTTCCTCTCTCTCTCTTCCTGTGAACAATTTACAGGGATTCGTTTAGTGAGGAAATGTGTATTGAAAAGTGGAATAAATGTTTTGTAGAAAGGATTTGTTTGGCTGAATTAGGGGTTTATCTTCAACAAAGCTCATTCAGGACTTCTGTCTAGTTTGGAGTCATTGTAGAGAAGGTGTTGAGAGTTCGAATTTGACAGGAACTCACAGCGAGTCTGGCTTGACGCTCTTTCTCTCTCTCAGCTCTTACTCGCTGCTGTTCGGCCCTTTCTCCTCGCCTCTTTTCCTGTTAAAACACATATTTACACTGTAAAATATGTAAAACTACAGCACAGTAAGTGTGGTTTATTTATAAACAAATTTTGAGAGGATCACGTGCTTAGGATTGAACACGGCTGGCACCACATCAGCTCCGTTTGTTGCACCAATCAGATGAATACTGACAGACTACAAATAACCAGAGTTTTTCACTCCAGTCATCTTCGTCTTGAAGAATCCCCCCTTCCACCTCTACTCCTTCCTTTCTCCTGACTGGGCGGCACGGCGGCCCAGTGGTTAGAACTGTTGCCTCACAGCAAGAACACCACCGGTTTTGCGGTCGGCGTTTCTGTGTGGAGTTTGCATGTTCTCCCCGTGCTTGCCTGGGTTTTCCCCGGGCTTCCCGGTTTCTCCCACCGTCCAAAGACATTCATTCATATATTCATTTTCATTAATTTTCATTTCGGCTTAGTCCCTTTATTAATCTGGGGTCGCCACAGCGGAATGAACTGCCAACTTATCCAGCATATGTTTTACGCAGCGGATGCCCTTCCAGCTGCAACCCATCTCTGGGAATCATCCATACACACCCATTCACACACACATACACTACAGACAATTTAGCTTACCCCAATTCACCTGTACCGCATGTCTTTGGACTTGTGGGGGAAACCAGAGCACCCAGAGGAAACCCACGCCAACACAGGGAGAACATGCAAACTCCACACAGAAACGCCAACTGACCCAGCCGAGGCTCGAACCAGCGACTTCTTGCTGTGAGGCGAACGTTCTACCCACTGCGCCACTGTGAGGGCTCCAAAGACATTCACCATAAGTAAATTGACTTCTCAAAAATAACATCTTAAGATATATCTCAAGCACGTTCATAGCAGGGGAGTTCTCGAGACCTACCTGAGCTCAAACTCCCCTTTCGCCCTTCAAACGAGAGGGAGCCCCGGGCTCGAGGATATTCTGAGCTCAGGGCTCTCTCCCGGGACAGCATGCCAAATACGCTTTATTATCAATCATCAGCTAAGTGTGAACTCTTGAATTGTTAATTTACAGTGCGCTTTTTAAAAATTGCCCGTAATACTGTCAAATACAGCACAATACAACACTGTAATACAGCACTGTAAATTGATAATTACAATTGTGCTGTAAAAACTAAATTGCCAGTAATACTGTAAATTCTACAGCAAATGTTTTAATGTACAAATGAGATAAATAGAATTCAAAACATTATATAAAAAAATAGATATGTGAGATAGATAGATAGATGGATAGATGCAAAGAGAACATGTTGATCATGTAACTCACTCTAGATTACTCACAGAATTGTTTTCATTCATTCATTCATTCATTCATTCATTTTCCTTCGGCTTAGTCCCTTATTTATCAGGGGTCGCCACAGCGGAATGAACCACCAACTATTCTGGCATATGTTTTACACAGCAGATGCCTTTCCAGCCACAACCCTGTACTGGGAAACACCCATACACTCTCACATTCACACATACACTTATACACTATGGCCAATTTAGTTTATTCAATTCACCTGTACCACATGTCTTTGGACTGTGGGGGAAACCGGAGCACCCGGAGGAAACTCACGCCAACATGAGAGAACATGCAAACTCCACACAGAAATGCCAACTAGACCAGCCGGGACTCAAACCAGCGACCTTGCTGCTGTGAGGCGACAGTGCTATCCACTGAGCTACCATGCCGCCTGAATATTTTCACCTCATGCTAATTTTTGACCTAGCGTGGAAGGTGTTGAGACAAACTCCACACGTTTGTGGTAAAATCGGTGTGCATTCTGCATCATTCATACGTACCGAAGTTCACAATAACAACAAAACATCACGCTTTTCTAAAATAACAAAATCAAACAGGCTGTGCTTCTACTGTATGACATTATGAATTTGTCAAAATCAAAAATTGTCTTCCTTTACAAACATAAAACATACAGCCAAACTATAGAGAGAAAAATGCCTAGTTTTAAATGAACCAGTTCAAATGGAAAAACTTTTTTTTGAGATTACATAATCCATATGAAACATCCGAGACTCCAACTTTATTAAGCCAATAAACAAAGAAAGCATTGGTTCATCAATATATCATTATTACTTTGACATGTGTTTTAAAGGTTATTAGTCTATGTAAACCATTAAAGGCTCATTATTACGATTTAAATGGTTTATTAATAAAGGTTTGAGTGCTAGTGGACCAGGAAAAGCTTTAGTTGAGGGAAGCCCCGCTTTTTACAACATTTTACAACATCGGTCTATGTCAGGATTGACCTTGAAAATTTGGTTTGTCAGAATAGAACAGTTAGTATATACAGTTGAAGTCAGAATTATTAGCCCCCCTGTATTTCTTTCTCCAATTTCTGTTTAATGGAAAGAAGACTTTTTCAACACATTTCCAACCATAATTGTTTTAAAAAAGTTTTTTTTTTATCTATGCCATGATGACAGTACTGAATACTTTACTAGATATTTTTTAAGATACTAGTATTCAGTTTAAAGTGCAATTTAAGTTAATTAGGCAAGTCTTTGTATAACAGTGGTTTGTTCTGTAGACAATCGAAGAAAAAAATATGGGGCTAATAATATTAACCTTAAAATTAAAAAAAAAAAACGTAATTTTTAAAATATCTTATATTGTGGTCCAAAAAAGAAAGGAGGGCATATAGCATTAGAAGAACACCAGTATGAGTAAATGATGACTTCTTTTTAATTTTTGGATGAGCCCTCCCTCTATAAATAAACACTCACGATTCTGTTGACCAGAGCAATGAGTTCCTCTTCATCTTTCTGTCTCTGGAGGAAATGAGCCTCTATAAGAGACTGCAGTTCTGTTAAATCCTTCTCCTGGCGCTTTTTTTGGATGTCCTATACACAAACACAAAACAGGTTACAACCAGTTGAAAAAATTGAGAGGTGTGTGTGTTGAAAGGAAATGTATCACAGAGAAAACTCTCCGACTCACATCAAAATCTACTTTATCTCCCTCTGGGATCTTTGGTGCTTGGATGTTTGAGAGATACCTGAAGATAAAAGATTGAGACATTTAAAATAATGTAAAAAGTGAATAAGTATTTATGTAAACAGGAGAATAAGGAAACTTACTTTGGTTTGGACTTTGACTCATCCACTATAATCAGAAAGAGAGAGAGAGAGAGAGAGAGAGAGAGAGAGAGAGAGAGAGAGAG
>CAIGQW010054212.1:12734519-12762988 GCA_903798125.1 Danio choprae | reverse complement strand
GCTGCATCGGAGAGTGGGCTTTCACTATCCGACGAGGATCCGGACCCGCTCCCTCCCTCCGGGGTGGTTGGCGAGGCGCCGGATCTAGAAGCGGATATGTTGGCCGTGCTTTCCCGGGCTGCTTCGGCGGTGGGTCTGGAGATGGTTTATCCCCCAGCCCCACGGCCGGACCGACTAGATGGGTGTTACGTGGAGGCTAAGAAGAAGGCCAAGCCTTCTAAGCCTCCCGTCCCCTTCTTCCCGGAGGTGCACAGTGAGCTCACGCAGTTTTGGAGGGCACCTTTCTCTGCCCGATCTGCGTGCGCTTCCGCTCTCACCACCCTTGACGGTGGGGCAGCCAGGGGATACGAGGCGATTCCCCAGGTTGAGCGTGCCATTGCGGTCAATCTTTGCCCGCGTGGTGCCTCTTCCTGGCGTGGTCAGCCTCGTCTTCCATCCAAAGCGTGTAGGTTATCTGCGTCCCTCGGGGCCAGAGCCTACACTGCTGCGGGCCAGGCTGCTTCTGCCCTGCACGCTATGGCCACGTACCAGCGCTACCAAGCGCAGGCGTTAGCTCAGCTGCACGAGGGTGGTTCTGACCCAGGCTTAATGCATGAGCTTCGCACCGCAACCGACTATGCTCTGCGTACCACCAAGTCGGCTGCGCGTGCCCTGGGAAAGACGATGGCCACATTAGTGGTCCAGGAGCGCCACCTCTGGTTAAACCTGGCCGAGATGCGTGATGTTGACAAAGTCCGCTTTCTTAACACACCCATCTCCCAGGCTGGCCTGTTCGGCGACACCGTCGGTGAGTTCACCCAGGAATTCACGGCGGTGAAAGAGCAGTCGAGTGCGATGGGTGAGGTCATCTATCGGCGGGCTCGTAAAACCGCTCCCCCCGCCGAACCATCCACCTCGGCTGCTCCTCGCCGAGGGCGCCCGCCTGCGGCTTCGAGACCTGCTCCGCCGCCCCTTCCCGCTCCACTGGCTAAGCGGCCGCGTCGAGCATCCCGCAGACATGCAGCGCCCCCGCCCCAGGGCGCCGTTAAGTCCGGTAAACGGACCGCGAAGCGACCCTGAGACGGGCCATCCGGAGAAGAGGGGACTTGCTCTTTCCTCGGTGGAGGGCCGAGCGAAACATCAAACGGTGTTTTTCAACACCAGGCTGCTGACCTCACGGCCAGCAGCCACCAAATTATCAAAGAAAGAGCTTTTTTTCCCTTCTCTGGATGTGACAGCCCGAACACTGCCAGTTTGGGACGCTATGCCTTCCAGCTCGCAGGATCGGTGCATCTTGCCACGGGCTCGGAGTGTGTTAGAGGACGGGCTCCCTTCTCTCGCACTGCCGTCCCCCCCTCAGGACCCTGGGAGGAAAGTGAGTGTGAATTCCTTACTTCCTGCTCTTCCTCGGGACCCCATGGCTCCCGGGGCGAGCCCTCCCATTCCTTGCTGCCCCACCGCTGGTGCGTCAGTGATCGTGCCATTGGTGCCCCTTGCGCGTGCTCTGGCAGCCTGGTTAGCGCTGCCCAGCCCGTCGCAGTGGCTCATGCGCACGATCAGACTCGGTTACGCGATTCAATTCGCGAAACGCCCTCCCAGGTTCACGGGCGTGTATTACACCAGGGTCAGCCCTGTGTCCGCCACTGTCTTGCGCGAGGAGATTGCTGTCCTCCTGGCGAAGGATGCAATCGAGCCGGTCCCTCCAGCCGAGATGAGGAGCGGGTTTTACAGCCCGTACTTCATCGTACCCAAGAAAAGCGGTGGGTTACGGCCAATCCTAGATCTGCGCGTTCTGAACCGCTGCCTTCACAAGCTGCCGTTCAGAATGCTCACGCAGAGGCGCATCCTCCGATGCGTCCGTCCTCGGGATTGGTTTGCAGCGATAGACCTGAAGGACGCGTATTTTCATGTCTCCATTCTTCCACGCCACCGTCAATTTCTGCGGTTTGCGTTCGAGGGTCGAGCTTGGCAGTACAAAGTCCTCCCCTTCGGGCTCTCCCTGTCTCCGCGGGTTTTCACCAAACTCGCGGAGGGTGCCCTAGCGCCCCTTCGGCTCGCGGGCATCCGCATACTCAATTATCTCGACGACTGGCTGATTCTAGCTCACTCGCGGGATCAATTGATTATGCACAGGGACACGGTGCTCAGGCACCTCGACCAGTTGGGGTTTCAGGTCAACCGAGAAAAGAGCAAGTTCGCCCCTGTGCAGAGCATCTCTTTTCTCGGGGTGGAGCTGGACTCGATCACCATGACGGCGCGCCTCTCCCGAGAGCGCGCCGGGCTGATGCTGACCTGTTTGAAGGAGTTCGACAGGAGAACCGTGGTCCCACTGAAATTATTTCAGAGGCTCCTGGGGCATATGGCTTCCGCAGCCGCGGTCACGCCGCTCGGATTGCTCCATATGAGACCGCTTCAGCATTGGCTTCACGATCAGGTCCCCAGACGAGCATGGCACGCGGGCACACACCGGGTGACTGTCACTCCGCTGTGTCGCCGCACCCTCAGTCCATGGACGGACCCTGCGTTTCTACAGGCCGGTGTGCCTTTAGAACAAGTGTCCAGGCACGTCGTTGTGACGACAGATGCCTCCAGCACGGGCTGGGGGGCCATGTGTTGCGGGCATGCAGCTGCGGGTCTGTGGAAAGGATCCCGAATGCATTGGCATATCAACTGCCTGGAGCTGTTGGCAGTGTATCTCGCTCTGCGCCGTTTTTTTCCGGTTTTAGAGCGGAAACACGTACTGGTCAGGACGGACAGTACGGCGACGGTAGCGTATATCAACCGTATGGGGGGTATCCGTTCCCGCCGCATGTCTCAGCTCGCTCGCCGTCTGCTCCTTTGGAGTCACACGCAGCTGAAATCGCTGCGTGCCATTCATATCCCCGGCGAGCTCAACCGTGCAGCCGATGCGCTCTCACGGCAGCTTCCGCTGAAGGGAGAATGGAGGCTCCACCCCGAGTCTGTCCAGCTGATATGGGCGCGCTTCGGAGAAGCCCAGGTCGACCTGTTTGCTTCCTCCGAGACCACCCACTGCCAGTGGTTTTATTCCCTGACCGAGGCTTCTCTCGGCACGGATGCACTGGCTCACAGCTGGCCTCGGGGCATGCGCAAATATGCGTTTCCCCCAGTGAGCCTACTAGCGCAGTTACTGTGCAAGCTCAGGGAGGACGAGGAGCGGGTTTTGCTTGTTGCGCCTCTTTGGCCCAACCGAACCTGGATTTCAGAACTCTCTCTCCTCGCGACAGCCCCTCCCTGGCGAATCCCCTTGAGAGAAGACCTTCTCTCTCAAGGACGGGGCACCATCTGGCACCCGCGCCCAGATCTCTGGAACCTCCACGTGTGGTCCATAGTCGGAGCGCGGAAGACTTAGGTGACCTACCGGCTGCGGTGGATAACACCATCACTCAGGCTAGAGCACCCTCTACGAGGCATGCCTATGCCCTGAAGTGGAGTCTATTCACTGAGTGGTGCGCTTCTCTCCGAGAAGACCCCCGAACTTGTCAGATCAGCGTTGTGCTTTCTTTCCTTCAGGATAGATTGGAGCAGAGGCTGTCGCCCTCCACACTGAAGGTTTATGTCGCCGCCGACGCGGTGGATGGTGGCGCCGTGGGAAAGCATAACCTCGTCACCCGGTTCCTTAGAGGCGCGAGGCGATTAAATCCACCCCGCCCCCCTCTCATGCCCTCTTGGGACCTCTCCATAGTGCTTACGAGCCTACGCGGAGCTCCGTTCGAACCACTCGATTCAGTATCCTTGAGATTTCTGTCCTTGAAGACAGCTCTGCTGGTCGCGTTGGCATCGATTAAGAGGGTCGGGGACCTGGAGGCATTTTCGGTCAGTGATTCGTGCCTGGAATTCGGACCGGACTTCTCTCACGTTATCCTGAGACCCCGGCCTGGATATGTGCCCAAGGTTCCTACCACACCGTTTAAAAACCAGGTGGTGAACCTGCAAGTGCTGCCTTCGGAGGAGGCAGACCCAGCCCTTTCAATGCTGTGTCCTGTTCGCGCTCTGCGTATTTATGTGGACCGCACTCAGAGCTTTAGATCCTCTGAGCAGCTCTTTGTCTGTTACGGTGGTCGGCAGAAGGGAAGTGCCGTATCCAAGCAGAGGTTGGCCCACTGGATAGTGGATGCCATCTCCTTCGCTTATTCAAGCCAGGGCGAGCCGTGTCCCCCAGGAGTGAGAGCGCACTCCACTAGGATCATCGCTTCATCTTGGGCGTTAGCGCGCGGCGCCTCTTTGACAGATATCTGTAGAGCTGCGGGCTGGGCGACACCTAATACATTTGAGAGATTTTATAATCTCCGAGTGGAGCCCATTTCCTCACGTGTGCTGGCTAACCCCGGTGAATGAGGAAATTCGGTGGGTGTTGTAACACGCTTGCGGCGCCTTTCTCTCTAACACAGAGATACGTGCGCATTTTTACTCTGATCAGTTCAGTTCCCCATTTGGCGAACCCTACAGAGTTCCTCCGAGGCCCCCAGCATCTGACTCAGCGGAGGAGTCAGGTGCCTGGCCCACTACGTTGTTGGCATGCCTGCTTGGTCAGCCCGCGTTCTGGGTATAGGTGCCCGCTATGTGCGATCCCCACTGGCGATCCCATACGCTTCACTCAGCCACGGTATAGTTCCCTCCTCTGGGCGGGCCCGTGTCTTCCCTCCCCGCTAACCATCCTCGTATGTGTACTCCCCCTTTATAGGGTTAGTCCATATGTCTTATTGCCACCAGGTCTCCCCATTGGGCAGCAGGTGGCCTCCGCAGCGTCCTCCCTATCGGGACTGCACGCTTTCCCAACGTACTGTCGTATCTTAAATTCCTAGAACTTAACTAGGTGCATTTTTGCGACTCCCCGAAAAATATAACTAAACCTTATCAGGTAAGTAGGTGAGTAAGGGCCAGGGGACACGTTGGAGGGCTGCGTCTATGGTGATGACGGTGCGCGCACGCTTATGCTTGGCAAACCTCTCACCAATGACGTGGTAAGGTTCAGTCGCTGTGGCGTTTTCCATACATTTCCCCATAGTGGAAGTTTTCCACATAGCATTGTAGTTCCCCTCCCGCTGGGGAACGAAACGGTTACTAAAGTAACCCTCGTTCCCCGAGGGGGGGAACGGAAATGCTATGTTCCTTCGCCACAGCGATTGCGCCTTAGTGACAGCTGTAGTTCGGCTTCTTCGGCTAGAAAAGGTATGGTGTAACGGCAGAGCTGGCATCTTATAGACAGACTGATTGTGATTGCTGCCAGCTGTGCGCGCTGACACTGCCAACTCATTGGCATTTCATTGGCCCGTTTTATTACTCTTCAGATGATTGGCTTTCTGATGAAATCCCCATAGTGGAAGTTTTCCACATAGCATTTCCGTTCCCCACCTCGGGGAACGAGGGTTACTTTAGTAACCGTTTCGTTCTTCATTTAACCATCAATGTTAATAAAGGCATTGTAAAGTACACATAAACCAGAGGTTGATGTACAGTGCATCCGGAAAGTGTTCATAGTGCTTCACTTTTTCCACATTTTTTATGTTACAGCCTTATTCCAAAATGGATTAAATTCCTTTATTTCCTCAAAATTCTACACACAATACCCCATAATGACAATGTGAAAAAAAGATTTTTTTGAAATTGTTGCAAATTTATTAAAAAACCTGAAAAATCACATGTACATAAGTATTCACAGCCTTTGCCGTGAAGCTCTAAATTGAGCTCAGGTACATTCTGTTTCCACTGATCATTCTTGAGATGTTTCAGCAGCTTAACTGGAGTTCACCTGTGGTAAATTCAGTTGATTGGACATGATTTGGAAAGGCATACGCCTGTCTACATAAGGTCCCAGGGTTGACAGTGCAAGTCAAAGCACAAACCAAGCATGAAGACAAAGGAATTGTCTGTAGACCTTTAAAACAGGATTGTCTCGAGGCACAAGGCTGGGGAAGGTTACAGAAAAATTTCTACTGCTGTTCTGCACTGTTCCAATGAGCACAGTGGCCTCCATCATCTGTAAGTGGAAGATGTTTGGAACCACCAGGACTCTTGGCCGGCCATCTAAGCTGAGTGATCGGTGGAGAAGGGCCTTAGTCAGGGAGGTGATCAATAACCCGATGGTCACTCTGTCTGAGCTCCAGCGTTCTTCTGTGGAGAGAGGAGAACCTTACAGAAGGACAACCATCTGCGCAGCAATCACGGAAGCCACTCCTTAGTAAAGGGCACATAGCAGCCCTTTGGAATTTGCCAAAAGGCATCTGAAGGACTCTCAGACCATAAGAAACAAAATTCTCTTTTCTCTTTGGAGTGAATAGCGTTACATTTGGAGAAAACCAGGCACCGCTCATCACCAGGCTAATCGATCCCTACAGTGAAGCATGGTGGTGGCAGCATCATGCTGTGGGGATGTTTTTCAGCAGCAGGAACTGG
Source organism: Danio choprae (assembly GCA_903798125.1). Lineage (NCBI taxonomy): Eukaryota > Metazoa > Chordata > Actinopteri > Cypriniformes > Danionidae > Danio > Danio choprae. The sequence continues at coordinate 12,756,595 of CAIGQW010054212.1, read as the reverse complement.
AAGACTAGTCAGGATAGAGGGAAAGATGAAAGCAGCAATGTACAGAGACATCCTGAATGAAAACCTACTTCAGAGTGCTCTTGACCTCAGACTGGGGCAATGGTTAATCTTCCAGCAGGACAATGACCCAAAGCACACCGCCAAAATGTCAATGGAGTGGCTTCACAAGAACTCTGTGAATGTCCCTGAGTGGCCCAGCCAGAGCCCAGACCTAAATTCTATTGAACATCTCTGGGGAGATCTGAAAATGGCTGTACACCGTCACTTCCCATCCAACCTGATAGAGCTTGAGAGGTACTGCAAAGAGGAATGGGCAAAAATTCCCAAAGACAGGTGTGCCAAGCTTGTGCATCATATTCAAAAAGATTTGAGGCTGTAATTGCTGCCAAAGGTGCATCAACAAAGTATTGAGCAAAGGCTGTGAATACTTATGTACATGTGATTTTTCAGGGTTTTTATTTTTAATAAATTTGCAACAATTTAAAAAAATCTTTTTTTCACATTGTTATTATAGGGTATTGTGTGTAGAATTTTGAGGAAATGAATAAATGTAATCCATTTTGGAACAAGGCTGTAACATAAAATAAAATGTGAAAAAAGTGAAGCGCTATGAATACTTTCCGGATGCACTGTATTTCCTACAGAATACTGAGTAGGGATGGGGTTTTATTTTTGCACCCCTCATCTTTCACCCACAGCATGGGCATGGCTAAGCATATTTCACCAAAGCCATCTAACTGACATCATCTGAGAAGCACAGCCATTCCAGAGTGAAGGCAAATGGTCAGATTTTGATTAAAGATAATTAAAACAGGGTGACGCGATGGCCCAGTGAGTAGCACAATCGCCTCACAGCAAGAAGGTCGCTGGTTCGAACCTCGGCTGAGTCAGTTGGCATTTCTGTGTGGAGTTTGCATGTTATCCCTGTGTTCGCGTGGGTTTCCTCCGGGTGATCTGGTCTCCCCCACAAGTCCAAAGATATAGTATGAGTATAGGTATAGGTGAATTGGATAAGCTAAATTATCCGTAGTGTATGTGTGTGAATGAGTGTGTATGGGTGTTTCCCAGTGATGGGTTGCGGCTGGAAGGGGATCCGCTGTGTAAAACATATGCTGGATAAGTTGGCGGTTCATTCCGCTGTGGCGACCCCAGATTAATAAAGGGACTAAGCCGAAAAGCAAATGAATGAATGAATAATTAAAACATTGGACTAACAATGTGCACTAGCAAAATAAACATTGTAAATTTGGTTTAGTTTATTTTATTTAAAATTTGACAGGACAGGGTATTGCAGCACAATTCCCTGAAATGCGTCAAACACACACTCAAAACAATATTTGACAATAAAAATACTAATATATAACATGACAATCAAACAAAGTAAAAACAATAATTAAAAAACATCAAACCCTAACATATAAGTTATCTACAACAATTTTAAAGCATTTTGATTTGACTTTAAAAGTATAGATGGGTCTGTAGTTTGTGCACAGTAAATGACAAACTATAAAAGTCAGCAGGATTCAGACACCACTAGATCTGCCAGCCTTTTCTGAGGCAGTCATTAAATCGGTAAGCTAATTAGCTGACTTTGATAGATTAAACGGCATACAATATGATTGCATTCATATATTTCCATCCACTCGCTTTACCTTAGCAGGTGTGGAGCCCTTTGTTTCCCATGGACCACGTGGTTTAGTGACCTCAGCGAGCTTCTGCTCCTATCATAATGCAAAAGCATAAACCATCCTCCATTAGATTTGCACATAGGATGTTAATGGATTTTTAAATGTTAACATTTACCTTTCTAAAAGGAGACCGAGCAGAATCAGAGGAAAAACAGCAGACAGCAGTGTGACAGGAAACGGAAAATGATAAGGAAAAGCCATAGCTAGAGAAGAAGGAAGAAGACAGAAATAAACAAAAGATAGTATAATACTGATACCTTTCACTATTCCGTCTACAGATCACTTTACACAAGTTGAAAGTCAAAAGACAAGATGTCAGCAGTGTATGCATCTTAACCATGAAAACAAAATTAGGTACAAATTGCAGTTTGAAATTTATCAAAAAGAAATATATAGATCTTTCATTAAAGTTTCATTGTTTTCCACAGTTAAGATTTCAAAATAAAATGAGCTGTCCAATGAATTTGTTTGCCTTTTTGTAACCAGACTCTGAGAAGTTCATATCAGAATTATATTTATGGGCCTATACAATGGCTATCAAATATCAGTTGCATTTAAGTAATTGATTATGTACAGTTGTTGTCAGGTGTCTGTTCTGTGTTGTTCCATGTCATGTGATTTCTTTGTTCTGTTTCCCATGTTCATTAGTTTCACCTGTGTTCATCCCCTGTATGTAATCAGTTTATTCACGTCCCTTGTATTTATACCCCTGAGTTTGTCTCCTTCCTTGTCCAGTATTGTATTGTCTGGTCGTCATTCTGTGTTGTCTTCACCCCATGTCCTTCCAGAGTCTCCTGTGGTTCCAGTCCCCTTGTATTGCGTGTATGCGTGCGTGCGTTTGTGCGTGCGTGCGTGCGTGAGTGAGTGTTTGTAAATAAATTTGTGTTTTGATAAATCCTGTGTTCCTGTGCCTTTTATGTAAGTCGAACGTGACAATTGTCTTGTTTTCTACATCATTTGTCATTTTGATATTCTCTTATGAATACTCTTTCCTTAAAAAAATCTCAAATCTAGGCATTATTTAATTGCAATTAAAGTCATTAAAAGGATAGTTCATCAAAAAGAAGATATTTTGAAGAATGTTGGAAACATGTAACCATTGACTTCAATACAGTAGCTTTTGTTTTGCTATATAATTGTCAATGGGTACCTGTTTTCAGCTTTCTTCAAAGTATCATCTTTTGTCTTCAACAGAAGAAAGAATCTCATAGTTTGGAAAAACTTGAGGGTGAGTAAATAATTTTTTGGGGGGTAACTAACCCTTTAAATACAAAACGTTTATTTTAAAACTATTTGTCATTAGCATTTTTTAAAATGCATCAAATTAATTGTGTCGTCAACCAGGAAAATATAACCTAAAATGTGTGTTGTGCTGACGTGGTGGAGCAGTGGATAGCACAAACGCCTCACAGCAAGAAGGTCGCTGGTTCGAGCCACAGCTGGGCCAGTAGGCATTTCTGTGTGGAGTTTGCATGTTCTCCCCTCTTTGCATATTTGCGTGGGTTTCCTCTGGGTGCTCCGGTTTCCCCCACAAGTCCAAAGACATGTGTTATAGGTGAATTGGGTAAGCTAAATTGTCCGTAGTGTATGTGTATGAATGAGTGTGTATGGATGTTTCCCAGTGATGGGTTCCAGCTGGAAGGACGCTGCGTAAAACATATGCTGGATAAGTTGCCGGTTCATTTCGCTGTGGCGGCCTCAGATTAATAAAGGGACTAAGGCGAAAAGAAAATGAATTTTTATAATATATATATATATCTATCTCTCAATCTGATGGCATTGATATGTTCACTTCGAGTGGGTAACTAAAATTAAGAAAGTTGCAGGCTTTTGTAAGATTGTGTGGTGCTTATATATTTTAATTTAATTGTTAGAAAAGCACTTTCTTAAACATTGTAAGAATGATTTGGGAAATGAAAAAGTATGAAAGCAACATAAAAATATGTTATCTTTTATTGTGATATAATGTATAGTATTTTTTTTTGAGTAAATTGTTAAAATAAAACAAAATTGTACTTATATTTATTCAAATGCAAAACACTAAAGACCACCTGAGAGCCATATTGTACTACAAAGAATAGAAAATATAGCATTTGACTTAACTTTACTTATACAACCTGTGTGAAACCACTCTTGACTTTTGCTGTGACTTGCATCCTATGATCCCATTGAAACTGTACATAAATACATAAAACCATTCTCCTTAAAGTTCTGCATTCTATAAGCACCAAAACACATTAAAACGGACAGAAATTCCAATAAAATTGTATTGAACAAAACTATTGTGATACTGATTGGACATTATATGGCACATCTATCAATGTAGGTTAACCTCCAGAGAGGCTCTGCTTCTTCATTTTTTTTTTTCTCATGTTCACTTTTTAATGTATGTGCTTTACAGTATACTGACTGTGATCTTAAAGGATAGTAAGAGAAGCTGAAAATAAACAGAGCCATGAGTGAAATATAGCTCAGGAGAGAAGGTTGGAGAAGTGCCACATCAGAAGACACTCATTCTTTATGTTTTATGTTACATTCGAATGCTAAAATATTACTGGGGCTGACAAGAACACACGTGCATTTTAAATCCATATTGGTATGCTTGGGTTTAGTTTTGAGGTTATAAATCTTTGGTATCCCAGTAGCGTGTATATGCACTTTGCCCAACAGGTGGCGATAAACAACCATAAATCTTTCATCTGAGTGAAGAACAGTTGCTATTAACTGCATTTCACTATAGCCCCCGGTATTGCATACTATACAGTATACAGTTCTGCTATCTCACAAATATAGTTATATATGGAGCATGCAAATATTTTAAAGCATGCAGTAATGACCATGAGAGTGGATGGAAGTGTTGTTTTTGTTACAGTTTCTCAGTCACTTCTCAGATCAGAATTGAAATTCTCAAAACTAGCTGTTCAATCTTCACATCATTGTGTCAGTTGTGCACATCAGAAAAGCAGTTTCTCATTGCTTTGAACAAGTTGCAAAAGCTTTGGTACATCCATGCAAATGATTATGTGCAATTCTCGGATGTTTGATTATCAATGATTTATGTCATATTGATCAAAATGTATTATTTTGGTCTTTGTCTGAATAGTCTTACCCCCCACAACATTTAGGGCTTAGTTCATAGCATACATCTTTACATGCAAAATGCTTGAACAAGTTGTCATAGTATTTTGTCATAATGCATTTTTCTATAAATTTCTATTATAATTTTTATCTAAATCTGTCTAGAATTTCTCCCAGGTGAATCTTGACTTTTTCTAATGAAGGTGCATCTGAAAGGAGATTGTCCTATGTTCACATTCTTTGTGCTATGCAGTGCTGTATTTTCCTTTCTGTATCACAATGACATGATCTGTCATAAATTACAGTACAAACAGCAAAAAATAAATAAATAAATAAATAGCCATAGGTTTACATCAGAAGACCCCTCCAGAGTACACTGCTATATTGACAACATGACTAAGTAATTTGACTGTCTTATCCGTACACACTGACACAAGGACTTGTCATTCGGACGGCACTGATACATTCATTGACACAGAAACTTAGTTTTGAGAGATGAACTAAGGATTTTGAGCAAGAGACTGGCTTTTGCAGGTAATCCATGGTGTTTTGCTATTTGTACGCGTTGTTTTGAGAAATGCACTTACTGTTTTGCAAATTTCAATTCTGATCTGAGAAATGTACGAAAGCGACTGAGAAAAACTGTAACTAAAACTATGACTATTCTATAACTGGTATAGAAAAACAATTTATAAGTTTATCGAAGCTGTTTATGTATTTTTTTAAAGGCTAGTGATATGACAAAGCATATTACAAAAAATAAACTAAATAAAACATTATAAACACAAAATACTATAACGGTGTGAAATGCTAAAAGATAAACATTTGAGATATTCTCAAATGGAAAGAGACAGACAGACAGACACAAACAGATAGATAGATAGACAGACAGACAGACAGACAGACAGACAGACAGACAGACAGACAGACAGATAGATAGATAGATAGATAGATAGATAGATAGATAGATAGATAGATAGATAGATAGATAGATAGATAGATTCAAATTTATTTTTTTCAAATGAAAAGAGAGACGAATGGAAAAAGATAGATAGAGAGACAGATTGATGGACGGACAGACGAACAGACAGACAGACAATAGTGAAATAATAAAAAAGAAAGAAAGAAAGAAAGAAAGAAAATGATGGATGGAGGGACGGATGAACAGACAATAGAGTAAAAGTATAAAACAGAACAATAGAGTGAAAGAACAAAAAAGAGAAAGAAAGATAGATAGATAGATAGATAGATAGATAGATAGATAGATAGATAGATAGATAGATAGATAGATAGATAGACAGACAGATGCAAGGCAATTCTCACTGTTTTGGCAGGTGGTTTTTCTGGTTCAGGAGCTGGTTTGGGTTCAGCAGGTTTTGGCTCAGGAGTTTTGGTTTTCCAGCTGTTAATGCGTCCAGCCACACCAATGTTCAGACCAGCTGTTTCCTGACAGGGCAATTAGCAAAAATGTATGCTTTAGCATCTTGTCCAATTATTGCTTCATTACTTTCTTCCATTAATCATGTGCTAAATTATGTTTCCCTATTCTTGTACCTTTGTGGCCACTGGGGGGCTTGCAGGGCTCGGGGTGGGATTGACCACATTCCCCTTCTCCCACATACTCTTGATGCTCCGCAGCCCTTCAGCCACAGGCACATCCACCGGAGATTTGGGTGATTTGGTTACTTCTTTAGTCTGATGAACAGCAGATCAAATGTATCATACTGTGTCGTTAACAAAAAATGGCTGCTATTTCAGGTATACAAGATTTAATTCCATCAATTTGAATAGGAAAAAATTAATTCATAAAAGCATTAACTTCATCAATTATCTCTTTTATTTAGAAAGTACAACTTAATTAATATTGCGAATTGCATTTTCTCCCAATCCTAGTAATACGAGTGTGCTGTCTTTGTTTATCTAAAGTCTTTGGTATTCCTCACCTGAACAGCAGAAGTGTACTGCTCCAGTCTGTTTCCAATCTTGCAAACTAATGGAGTGTGTGACGTCTTTACCGGGCTGGTGTAAATAAAGCAGTAGCAGTATCAACAAGTATATCCCAGACCCTAGAATGTGTTTGACTGTTGAGTACACACACTTTTATGCTCTAAAACTCTTACCTTTTTAGAGCAGATTTGTTGAGAAATTCTGCTTTCTCACCAATCTGTCAGACAAATTAATCATATATACAAATATTTTATAAAGGTTTTCGCATAAACCGTACTACATAAAATACATGGTAAACTTATAATACTTTTCTTTGTTATTGACACTTGGGTGTGTTCACACTTGTTCGGTACTCAAAAAAAAAAAAGGTCCTGGTTCTTTTTTAAGACTAGAGAAATAGAGGAATGACTCCAGTTTGAATCAAATCAGGGGCTGTGCGGTGGCACAGTGGGTAGCACGATCGCCTAACAGCAAGAAGGTCGCTGCTTTTCCTCCGGGTGCTTCAGTTTCCCCCACAAGTCAAAGACATGCGGTACAGGTGGATTGGGTAGGCTATATTGTCCGTAGTGTATGTGTGTGAATGAGTGTGTGTGGATGTTTCCCAGTGATGGGTTGCAGCTGGAAGGGCATCCACTGCGTAAAACATATGCTGGATAAGTTGGCGGTTCATTCCGATGTGGAGACCCCAGATTAATAAAGGGACTAAGCCGAAAAGAAAATTAATGAATGAATCAAATCAAACCTGCCAAGTGTGAACACTTAGAATAGATCAGAGAACCACTGACCTTTGCAGATGCACTCTTCGGAGCGATAAATGCTGCTTTGCTTCCTTCTTTCGACTCCTCCTTTTGTTTCTTTTTCTCAGCTGCCTCGGCTCTCCTTCTCTCAATCTCTTCCTTCATCTTTCTCCTCTCTTCCTGTTACAGAAATATGCAAAATATGCAAAAATGTGTGCAACAAAATGGGCCATTCGCACAGAATGCATGTTCTGTTTTTATTTCGTGTGAAACAGGTGAAATCAATGATTCAATGAGTCAATGATTCATTCATAAAGAAGGTCAATTGCTCAATTTGTAGATGAATCAGCCATTTTGAATGAATCTTTTTAATCAACGATTCAATGAATTGGTCAACAAAGGAACTTGCTACTGGTGGGTTTAGTGTCATAATGGACTACTATATATGCACAGCAAGTGTTTTTCAACATCTGGTGAAAAGGTAATTTGACTTTTCAATTTCATAAGGTTCCTTTAACAGCATCGATAATGTAATGTAATTAAAATATAGTCAGTTAAATAAACTTAAGCATTAATTTAGTTTTTCAAGCATAAAACGAGATGAAAGACCATTTAAACAAAAGCACCATCAGGAGAAGCAGGCGAGCGCAGAAACTATTGAAAATAATGATTTAAAATCAGGTTCATATCTGGTCTGAGACCAGACTTTATATTGTATCTCAATCAGGCAGTGAAGATCATTGATTTTTAAGTAAACCATATCTTAAAAGTGGCAATTTTATAATGGGATGACAGTTCACCGGAAGCTGGCTTACTGAAAATTAAAAGTCCCTTTGCATATATCCCATTACAGTCATGTGAAAAAGTTAGGACACCCTATGAAATTCCAATATTTTCATATAAAGATATAAAAAATTATCTGATCTTTGGCAGGTCGTAAAATATAGAATATAAATCTCATATGAACAACAACATATAGAATTAACAAGAATAAGTCAGGCTCTGCTAATCAAATGCCTTAACTGATCATCAGCAGAAGTTTGATCATTTTGTTGGTCTGCAGCCTTCAGGTGTGTGCTAATACGATGCCTGTCCCACATCCTAAAATGAGCCAAAATTGCTCATGCAACAAGACAATGATTGAACAAAACAGTTTAAAAAGAAATGTAAAAAAGCAAGTTGTTACAATAGTCCAGTCAAAGTCCAAACCTTGTCCTAACTGAAATGCTTTTGCAAGAGCTGTAAAAAAAACCATCCAAAAGTCTTCCAGAATGATCTGAGAGATTGATATGGTTATACCGAAAATGATTAATTTAAGTATAAACTGCTTAAAGTGGATCTACAGGTATCTCAAATCACAGGGTGTCCTAGGTTTGTCACCAATGACTTTTCCAATTTTTATCTTTTTGTCAATATCGCACACCCCTCTCTCAGCATTTAGAGAGCAAAGTTAGTATGCTAATCAGCATTCAGCTATACTTTAAAGACTTTTTTCTACCTCCTCTTTGGCCCTCTTATCTGCCAGCTGCTGTTTCTTCTGCTTCTCCTCTTCTTCTAGGACCTTCTTCCTCTCTTCCCTCTTCTTCCTCAGCTCCTCCAGCTCTGCCTCGGCTGTTTGCTGCTTCTGCTTCATCTTCTCCAGCGCCTCGCTGTCCGTCTCGTTTCTCCGGCGCTTCAGCTCCTGCAGTTTACGCTCTGCCTCCAGCTTAGCAATGGGATCCTGCTTCTCCGTTTCTGGAGAACGCAATCTGGTGGGACTAAAACACGAAGAAAACATGGCTTAATATTCAGTGAGGAATTCGCACAGTCAGTTGTGAAATGATAAATGAATCACTCTGTGCCTTAACGTTGTCTCTGGTTTCTTGGCTTTGGCAGTGCTGTCAGGTACATCTTGCGGCTTTGTTGACACTTTCAGCTTTGAATGAAGAAACAGTGAATGAGATCTATTATTTTATTCTCGCTTTGTGCTGTCATTCTCTCAAACACAACTGCACCATTGACTTACTCGGTCACGTAAAAAGGACGGTTTGGATTTTTCCTCCACAACCTAAAGAGACAAAAACAGGTTATTAGTATTAGCAAGCGATTTAACATAGCGATTAGTGGGTATAGCAAAGAGAACTGTCCACACCACATGCAAATCACACTGCAAAAATAGAGCAACACAACTATTGCATTTTCAAAATTGTAAAGCAAGTGATAAGTCATTGTAAATGGGTCAATCTCATGAAAACATGTCCAGGTGACATTTGGCCCCCAAAGCAAAAGGAGATTATTAATATTAAGACCATTGAACTAATTTCAATGTTCAATGTTCAAATTTTGCATAAAGCAATATATATTTTTTCATGCTCTTTCTCACATACATACATACAGTACAGTAGTGGTTCTTAATTTGGGTCCTTGCGCCCCCCCCCCCTCCCTGCACATTTTGTATGTCTCTCTTATTTCACACACAACAATCAGTTCATGGATCTCTCTGTTAACGACCTGATGATCTGAATAAGGTGTGTAAAGTAAGGAAGACATACAAAATGTTCAGTGGGGGGCGGAATTGAAAACCACTGCAGTACAATCACAGAAAATTACATGCACATAAAAAGGGTTACTTTCTGATTTACTTTCCTTCAGCTTATTCCCTTCTTTATCAAGGGTTGTCAAAATGAAATGAATTATTGCCAATTATGCTGCTTTCAAGTCCTCCTGGGACATTCCTACTATAAGTTGACAAGTTGTAATAACGATGTCAGGTGCTTTCAAGTCACTTTAATCGACAAAAGATGGCGTTGTACCTACTTTTGATAAATTACAAGAAAATACAACAGGGTTTGTTAACTCATCAGGTGTATTTTGCCACCCCGACCCCCCCAACTCGGAAATTTGGAGGTTAAAGTTTGTTGTTGTTGTTTTTTTCAGGTTTTTTTTTAATGATTTTAACTTTTTATTGATTTTTCTTATTTTAAAAAAATACAGATGAATGTCAAATACAGAGAATTAACATAAAAGCAGAACAATACAAAATAATATCCAATATCATAGCCTTAATTATTATTTTGTCTCGTTACATGTTTGCTAGGATTGTGGGTTGCAGAAATTCAGAAATTTTCCCCATTTATCAAAATTAATTTTAATCCTTCCATGAAAACTGTAGGAGAGTTTATCAAAAGCTGCAACTCATTCTAACTCTGAGACCCACTCGAAGATCGGAGGTCTACTGGAAGATTTCCAGTTTTTAACAATCACTTGTCTGCCTAGCATGATACAGCTCTGTATCTACTGTGATTCAGCTTTATTCATGTGGCTTAAGGGACAGGGGTCACCAAGTATGTACTGTATAAACTTGGGCAATTTTTTTTTTCAGTTTTCCACTCGTAATAACTACTTAGTGGTGATTTTCATAAATATGATTTTTCCAAGATGATTTGAATGCACTATTAATCTGGCACATGTTTTACCTATGGATGAATGCTATTCACAATTAGTGTATATAGTACATATTGCTGTTTGCAATGTAAACAGCATATGCCTATTTTCTGCATTATTGTAATGAAAATGAAGAATCTCATATAAGGGAGTTAAAAAGACCTGGACATATTTCTCACAGATTTTGTGATATTCACACAAAAACAAACGCTGCATTCACCCAGTCAAACTGAAAAGCACATTAAAAGCGTGGCCTGTGCATATATTTGTGATTTCTGTGCATCACTCAGGTAAGAGGTGAATACCTCTTCCTTCTTTGATTTGACCTTTTCTTCAAGTTTGGCCTTCATTTCTTCAGCCTCTTTCTTCCATTTAAGTTTTTCCTCAACCTCTTTCTTTGGAGTAAATGTTTTTTCTTCAACCTCTTTTTTTAGAGTCACAGTTTTTTCCTGAACTGCTTTCTTTGGGGCCACATTTTTTTCCTCTGCCTCTTTCTTTGGAGTCACTGGTTTCTCCTCAAGCTTCTTCTGTGGTGTTGATGGTTTTTCTACAACCTCTTTCTTCAATTTTGGCTTCTCTTCTTCTTTCTTTGGGATTTTGGCCTTCACCTCAATTTCCCTTATGGATGTCTTTGGCATTTCTTCGTCGGTTTCACTGGGTTTTTCTTGCTCTTTCACAGCTTTTTCAATCTCTTTCTTCACTGGAGCTTCATCTTGAATTTGAGCATTCACCTCAAGGTGTGCTTCAGGTTTTTTTACATCTTCTTTCATCACTAGGTTTTTCTCCTCAATCTTTGGTGTGTCTGGCTCCACTTTGAATTCCTCCTCTATTTTGTTCTCTGTTGTTGGTTCTGGTATCAAACTTTCATCTTCTACCTTTTTCGTTTCTAAATCTGCACTTGCTAAATCTGCATTTGTATGATCTTTAGTCTCTATATTTGCACTGACAGATTCTTCCTAAAAATATAACAAATGATGTTAAATAATCAACAAGGCATTTACCAAATTTACAGGTACCAGTTTACAATTGTTTTTTCACCATGTTGTTCCAAACCCATAAAAACTTCTCCATTGAAAGTCTCTTCCAAAAACTTAAAAATGTTCATAAAGAGATAAAAAGATAAAAATCTATATGAATCAAGCAATTTATTCCTTCGGGAAAGACATAAAATTGACTTAAATTGGATTTAGGATTTTATTCACATATAAACATTAATACAGACAATATTTACAGCATTCAAATTTGACAATGGAAATGAAATCTTAGTAGCTTTATGCTTGAGAACCAATGAAGTTAATTCTTGAGTGTCACATGCCATGTTTGGTCTTCAGCAAGAACCAATGAGACTGTGCTTTTTATTATGTTCGTTGACTTATTGTGAGTTAAAACCCAGATTCATTTTGTTCACAAAACTTGGATTGAACTGCTTCATTCAAATGCTTTGCATTTTCGATTTCTTTATGGATGTTCTGATGCAGGGGTGTCAAACTCAGTTCCTGCAGGGCCGCAGCCCTACACAGTTTAGTTCCAACCCTGCTTCAACACACTTGGCTGTAGGTTTCAAACAAGCTCAAAGGACTCAATTAGTATGATTAGGTTTGTTTAATTAGAGTTGGAACTAAACTGTGCAGAGCTGCAGTTTGACACCACTTTTCTGATGAGTTTTTTAGTGGTCTTCAATTGCATTCAAAATGGGAAACAAATTCTTTTAGGGTTTGGAATGACATGAGGGTATAAATGAATTTTCAGTTTTGCATGAAAAAAAAACATTTAAAGAGGACATCGCATACCCATTTTCAAAATGTCTTCACAAAATTTCTGATACTTTGGTTAAAATCCCTTAATACTGATGTAAAAGACACATTTTGCCATGTCAAAAACAGCTCTGTTCACAGCTGCTGTTTCAGTCCAGATCCCTTTAAATGATAATGAACCACTGCTAACCCCGCCCCTTTCTCCTGAGGTGCACTATTTCCTAAAGGGTTCCTCTGTTAATTTAACTAACATTCAAAAAACTGAGAGCTAGTCTGAGATTAATGATGTCACAACTAAGGATGTTTTACACAGGTAAAATTCAAAAGTGAAATTAAAGCATTCAAAAGCTCATTGTGGCAACTTTACCATGGTACCTACTGTATAGTGCATGCAAATCCTTTCAGTTAAAATGTTATTGCACGTTGAAAAACTGGAAGAAATGTTTTAATTACTATAAGTAATCACTAACAAACAAAACATGACAGGGCGAGCCTCAATGTAATCTGTCAACATAATTAATGGCCTTTAGATTTTTAACTCACTGCACAAAAACAAATCTGTCACTGGCAGAAAGTTTTCTGTTAATGTGACCTCATATACAAACACAAACAAGTGCCCATTTGTGTAAGGATGGCTTGATGTCTTTACAGTCGACCACAGCACAGAGCAGGTTGCATGCTGGGACAACTTCCTCCCAGCCTTATTCAAATAGCTAGTTATTTATGCACAGTACAAACAAACGTTTCAGACTCAGACAGTTTATATCAAACTGCTGTGTTTTCTTTTCAGCATGTTTAAGCTGACAGACCAGCGAGAAACCTAACTAAAAGCAAAAACAGCTGAAAATATCATCCAATGCCCTCTTTTTAAAACCCAATCAAATCTTAAGAATCTCATACCTTGTTTGTTGGTTCTTTGGGTTTCTCTTCCATGGATTCCTGTAATAAAGTAGTTGTAAGAATAAACAAATAATACAGAAACCATATTAAATGTATCACTAACATGTCAAACCTTCATCATAAAATAAAATGATTGCGAAAATGACCTCTTCTCTGAGGTAGGACCTCCGTGGTCTGTCCTCATCATCTGCTTTGTTTATCCCCTCATAAGATTCTTTGGGTGTTTCTGGCACTGTTTCCTCCTGTACTGAGACTGTCACCTCGACCTCGACATTTCTCTCCTCTAGCTTTTCCTCCACTTTTTGCTCTTCCTTTTCCTTCCAAGAGTTGCTTTCTGTTGGACGGAGATCATTTCTGGAGGACTCTTGTTCGTCGCTTCTAGTATTTGGCTCGTTCTGTGTGGCAGAACTGGTGCTTTCGGTTCCATTCGTGATAGTGGGATCAAGTTCCTTCTGTCTCTCCAAAGCTTCCTTCATCCTTTTCTGTCTTCTTTCCTCTCTTTTGGCAATTCTTTCCAGAAGAGCCTGGTCATCATCATCATCCTCCGCTGGTTCAGAACTAGTGATCAATGAAGGCGTCTCTGTGCTGAAGACAACACCAATAGAAGTATTGGCATGTAAAATGTAAGATTTTCCCATTAAAATTTCCAAAAACAACTAGAACAGTGCTATATACAGTGCATCTGGAAAGCATTCATTCACTTTTCCACATTTTTTTATGTTACAGCCTTATTCCAAAATGGATTAAATTCATTTATTTCCTCAAAATTCTACACACAATACCCCATAATGACAATGTGAAAAAAGATTTTTTGAAATTGTTGCAAATTTATTAAAAATAAAAAACCTGAAAAATCACATGTACAAGTATTCACAGCCTGATATGCAGTTGACAGTGCATATCAAAGCACAAACCAAGTATGAAGACAAAAGAATTGTCTGTAGACCTCCGAGACAGAATTGTCTTGTGACACAAGGCTGGGGAAGGTTACAGGAAAATTTCTGCTGCTCTGAAAGTTCCAATGAGCACAGTGGCCTCCATCATCCGTAAGTGGAAGATGTTTGGAACCACCAAGACTCTTCCTAGAGCTGGCCGGCCATCTAAGCTGAGTGATAAGGGAAGAAGGGCCTTAGTCAGGGAGGTGATCAATAACCCGATGGTCACTCTGTCTGAGCTCCAGTGTTCTTCTGTGGAGAGAGGATATCCTTACAGAAGGACAACCATCTGTGCAGCAATCCACCAATCAGGCCTGTATGGTAGAGTGACCAGACGGAAGTTACTCACCGCCTGGAATTTGCCAAAAGGCATCTGAAGGACTCTCAGACCATAAGAAACTAAATTCTCTGGTCTGATGAAACGAAAATTGAACTCTCTGGAGTGAATGCCAGACGTTACTTTTGGAGAAAACCAGGCACCACTCATAACCAGGCTAATACCATCCCTACAGTGAAGCATGGTGGTAGCAGCACCATGCTGTTGTTGTTTTTTGTTTTATTTTAGCAGCAGGAACTGGAAGACTAGTCAGGATAGAGGGAAAGATGAATGCAGCAATGTACAGAGACATCCTGAATGAAAACCTGCTTCAGAGTGCTCTTGACCGATGGTTCATTTTCCAGCAGGACAATGACCCAAAGCACGCCGCCAAAATATCAATGGAGTGGCTTCACAACAACTTGGTAAATGTCCTTGAGTGGCCCAGCCAGAGCCCAGACCTAAATCCTATTGAACATCTCTGGAGAGATCTGAAAATGGCTGTACACCGTCGCTTAATAAATGAATTTAATCCATTTTGGAATAAGGCTGTAACATAAAAAAAATGTGTAATGACTTGTGTACTTACATTATACCAAATGTTTCAAAGAATGTTTAAATACAGAAAATAAGCAGTTTTAACTGGTAACACAGACAGTGTTCTGAGTCACCATGCTAATGACATCACACAGCCTCGATTTCTGGTTGGGTTTATAGAAAATAGGGTAACACCGTCTTTGCTTTACAGGTGCTTTATAACAGAATCCTTAAATGTAATTAGTATGAAAAAAAGAGCGCTGCTTCTTTCCCACATGACCACTACTGGAAGAACCAGAAGTGCCCGACTGTAGTGTAATAAAAGCTCTGCTGCTTTTGTATTGTGCCTAAATATTTCTTTAGCATCTTGTTTTTGCTTTAATGACTTTTATTTCAAAAAAGCTTTAATAGGATTTGTTTTGATAGCATTGTCATCTGTTTGTGAAAGTTTTTTTTTTAAATGCAAAGGAAATTTATTGTGCAAATATACCCCATGTTAATTCAAATTCCACAACACATATGTAACATTACCAACATAGAGGAATGACAACATTTTTCTTTTCAGCATTATAAATGCGAAAAACATTGACAGCCAATCGGAATCCATCCTGACTTTAAAAAGTTCCTATGTAAGCATAAACCTTTAGCTCAAAATATGTCAATTTGGAAAATCATTAGAAGCATACATGCAGAAATGTGTCACTTTGAAATTTTTTTGAAGTCAATTCAGTTCATTTAATGTAATGAAATTTAATTGAATTTTTGTTTAATTTAAGCACATTTTTAAAAGTTCCTACTTTAGTTTGGAGCTCTCCTACAATAGATTTACATCACTCAATTTTTTTTTTGCTGCTTGTTCAAACTGATTATTTAAAATGAGCTTAAACAACACAATTGTGGAGATTTTGGGGGGGGAAACATATTTTTATGTTTAATCAACTTAAATTTGTTATATTAACTTAATCAATTTGTGTTGGGACATCATGAATGTATTGTATGGAAATCCATTCATGATATATGACACACAATATACAATACAACAAAAGTTTCTCATAATATACATTATAAGCTTCCATAAATTTCTCACAGTGTCTTAAGTTGAAGCAAAAATGGATTCGTTTTTGCACGGCAGAAAAACAGAATTTTCTCAATACGTCAATGATACAAACCAGACTCTCCTAGGCTTCAGATACAACTATATTGTTGGAGCTCAATGCAGGCATTGTTTGTCATGCAAATTTGCTTATATTTGTGCAGGAGGTAAAACTACCTGTTGCTTTCTGTTGTAATATTACTGGACTCTTCATTCTCCATGTTTCGCAGGCGTTCCTGACGGGCTCGTCTCCGGCGCTCGCGAGCCACCTCCTCATCATCATCATAAGAGTTCATCCTGTAGAGCCGATGGGACATAGACACGTGAGTAAAGACTCTCATTCTTCAGTGTGAACGTAGACAGACAACACTGACAGATATATGAATGCTTCCTGGCTCAGCGCTGACAGAGCGTGTGGGAAATAACCTTCATAAACTTTACATCACCCTGAAAAGTCAATAATGATTACACAAGCATATGTGATCTTGAAAATGACTCCACACTGATTGTGCTAAAATATAAACAATTTTAAAGGAACACTCCACCTTTTCTTTGCAAATAGGCTCATTTTACAAGTCACATAGAGTTAAGTGCTTGAGTTTTTTAATCCATTCGGCCAGTCTCCTAGTCTGGCTGAAGCACTTTTAGCTTAGCTTAGCATAAATCATTGAAACAGATTTAGACCATTAGCATCAGCTCACCTAGAAAATAGCAACTTTTCGTCAGTTTTAGTACACAATATAACTACAGAAGAGTTAAGCTTTAAATAGGAAAATTATTCAAACTCTTTTTTTTTGAGCAAGAAAATCAATACAATACAAGAAAAACAAGCTTTAACAATACCATACTGTTAATACAAAAAAATATAAAATAAAAATATAAAACAGTTCCCAGAAGTTTTTGTATTAATATGGGAAAAACATTGGTGATTGTTGTGCAATTTTTGTAGACCGTAAGTTTCATAAACAATTTATTACATTTATTTACATTTGGTTTACCAGCTTGTTCAAGACACCATTCAGACTCGACTGTAATGAAATCTTTGAGTGTACAGACAGAGGTTTGGATCGAAATGTGAGGAGAAAGCTTTGTTAGCATCCTAGCGTCACGGTAAATTAGCCAGTCTGTAAACTTAGAAGCAAAATGTACTTTTGCTTGAATGCTGGTCTCAGATGTTGCAGCCACAACACCTCTCTTGAGTGAGTTTGGCCTGTCTTGAGTTTGCCATGGCATGTTGGTGTTTATAAGCCAGCGAGGGCACTTGAAATGGCCAATTGATGGAGGATGGGTTTTATGTTTTCCCCTTCTCCTCTTCACTTCCCTTCCCTCCCCAATCATTTGCAGATGTTGGAGATGGTAGAGAGAAACCCATAACAGGGACCACAATTCTGTTTCTCTGACACGAGCGCAACAGCAGAAATCCGAAACAATCCGTTCCTCTCAGGGAGTTCCATAAGAAAAAGGTCATCCAAAAAGACAGTCAGATGGAGTATCTGTGATTTTCTTGGAAGAATAAGGTCTGTCTTCTGTAAGAAGTGTTGCTGGATGAATACAATAGCTTTCAGACCTCCAGTGCGGGCGGATGAAATGCAAGGAGAGATGGAGGGGGAAATCGCATCGTCTTGACAGATACTGAAACATTATGGCTGAATCTTGGAACAAAAGCAGCCGTCAAAACATTCCAAAGTCTGTGGAGTTTCCTTAACCTGCTGCAGGAGACATATAGTGTGAGACAAGCCAGATTCACATTGTATTGACTTCTCTTTCAAGAAGAGTGCTCAAAATTGCCAGCTCAAATTTGAACGTGAAAGCCACAGATGCCAGATAAAAATGCAGACTAAATTACTGTATGTCTGCTCTGACTCACCATGCCACATGTATTCCAATATATAGTTGTAATTGCATTAAACAATTTGTGTAAAGATGCCTAAATGCCACTTCAGAAGCACCTCTGTGCAACCTTTAAAGTGTAAATTTGGCATAGATGCCTGGTTTGACCCCCCTTGGCCCTTTGTATTAATGTAATGTATGTATTAAATGCATTCATGCCACATTTGAGCAGCATTAAAGAATTTGTCTAAAGATGCCTAGATGTCACTTCAGAAGCACGTCTGTGCAACCTTTTTAGTGTAAACTGCTTTAACCCACCTCAGCTCCTTGTATTAATAAACCATTAAAATTGCTGTTTAAATGCAATGTGCCATCTCTAAGCTGCATCTTTGTAAAGATCAGAAGCATTTCAGAAGCATCTTTTTGCAACCTGTATAGTGTAAATTTGACATGGATTACGCCTGCTTTGACCAATCTCAGCCTCTTGTATTACCAAAGCCAAAAGCCAGCCTGGTGACAGGGGTGGTTCTTTTTTCTCAAAAAGTGGACCTTTTTGCAGTTTTTCGCCTCATTTTCTATTTAATTATGCAGTTTAAATACTGCATTTTAGTGACATTTTAAGCAAATAACAAACTGGCCAGGACCTCAGTCACTTTCAGATTTGGCCATTTGAATAATAAAAAATGAAAACATGTATGTTGTCTATTTTCTGAGTGTTGGACTCATGAAATTATAATAGTTTGCACTGGCCAAAACTGATTAGCTAATGTCACACTGAAGGGACAGTCAACAGAGGATTCAGCTTGGTCTTAAAGCCTTCTTTGATAGGTTATTTTCTAAATTTATGATGGCATAGAATTGGCTCATGTATGGGACATATACTGGTCCTTTGTATGTGGGAGATGGGTCTTTTGAACCACCCGAACCCCCTGGGCCTGAAATATGTATACAATTGAGATGCATTAATGCCACCTGACCAACATTAAAAAATCTGGGTAAAGATACCAAAATCATCAAAAAATGCCACTGTGTGAAATGTATGTAAATAGTTTGATCTGTGAAATGTTTGATCTGCCTTAGACTCTAGCATTGAAGTATACAACTGAAGTACACAGTATATAAGTGCATGCCACCTTTGAGCAGCATTAAATGATATGTATAGAAGAATATCTAAATGCCACTTCAGAAGCACAACTGTGCCACCTCTACAGTGTAAATGTATGCCTGCTTTAATCCACCTCAGCCAACTGGAATCATTGTGTAATTGCAATCATGCCACCTCTGGGCAGCATTAAACACTCTATGTTAATACTCATTAATGCAACTTCTAAAGTTCTCTGTGTCACATTTGCAATGTAAAGTCACTAAGATTTAGATGTACATCTCATTTATCATTTTATATTTCCTTTCTTTTTACAAAATAAAATAATTTTAGCTCAAATATTTATTGTCCAATACACTACCCAAGCTCAGTAGAAAACAACGTTTCAACATTTCTGCAAAACTCCAAAAAATGAACACTAGGGGCAGTAAAACAGAAACAACATTTTTAACATAAATTATGATTGAAGGTAAAATTATTTTAAACAAAACTAGGAAAATGTCATGAAAAAATATGTATAGTCTTTAAAGGTAAAACAGAATTGCACCATACATTATACTGTGAAAAAAAGAAAGAAAAATTGTATTATATATTTATATATATATATATATTACACTTATTGTTGTGTAGAAATATGATGATATTTAAATAGTTTATAAATTCTTAAACTCACAAACAGAACACAACAGAAGCAAGACACAGGAGTTCCAGCTTCCACAGCAGCTCCATGGATTCAGGTAAAAAGGACGTAAATGCATAAATTTGTCCCATTTGGTGTTTTACATTCTTTTAAACACATTTAAGTGCTGCTTGTCAATCAGACAACGCTTCTATGTTCGTTCTTGCTGTCAATTGCAGGAAAAAATATTGATAAAAGTGTCATGATAAACCGCTGTGAGTTTAACTGCAGCTGGCTGCGTGACACGTGATTGTGATACAACTTTCCTTCATCACTAACACAGTTTGTGCCACGCACTGGTCACTACTAACTGAGTGGAGTAAGAGCACACAGTTACGTTTTGTTAAAAGATTTTGATATAAAACTTATGTTTCAAAACCGCCAAAATGTTGTCAACCCGCCTAAGCCATTTTTTCCTGCACAATCAAGTTCAAAACCACCCAATTTGGCAGGAAACCCCCCAATCTGGCAACACCGACTATAGCAGGTGTATCAAAAAGGGATGAAGTACTGTTGAACTGTGAGCGTGTTTGTTTTAAAAAAAATCAACACAGTTTTAAACATCAACGTAGTTTTTAGGTTTATTTTTGTGTTTATACAAGGTAAACCTGAGCTTTTTTAAGTATAAATTACTAAATTAAGATGATATTCAATATGCTGTATATAATTTTAGTACAAGTTTAGTACAAAAATGTTCCTATAGAAAGGTGTGATGATGTTCTTTAATCATGTGACTAAACATGCATCAGTAATTGATTAATATTCAAAAGAACTGATATACTATTATGGCACAAGATGAAGAAAAAAATTCAAAACCACATAGCGCTTTTTTTGCCACTATAGTTGATCTCAGTTGATTTCAGAAAATGAAACTGGACAGAATTACCACGATATTGTTCAGAAGTGGTAGTGCTGAAAGTATTAAATGAGCAAACGCATGTCAGAAATATGCTGACGCATCTGCGAACTGTTTAATCAAGCACAAGGGATTTACGGGCGATGCCACGATCGCTTCCCTTGACAGAAATATATACGACTGTTTTGAACTGGAAACCATGACGGGCAGCTGTGATTTGGGGGAGTTTAGATTCTTTCGCATCAATAATTGTCATCGCAAATATTTCTTTTCCAGATATGATTCCAATAAAGTTTGTTTTCTCCACTACAAAGCCAGTGGATGTGGTGGAAATGCCTTGAGGTTTCTTTCTTGAGACTCATCCATCTCAATAAAGCACATATGAACCCAACGGCAGACTGAAATATTAAATATGAGAGGAGAAATCTGTTCCCTCACACAGAGTTTAACATGAGAGTGTCAGAATTCATAATTTCTCCAGATGAAAGCTGCTGTTATGTAAGGTCTGCTGGGGTTTGGCTCCACTATCAAGTGGATTATTCAAGTTATTTTATCAAATGTTTCATTTCCTGTTTTTTTTTTGCTCTGATTGTTTCCACAATGAAGGCTTAAAGGTGATTTTCATTTGCAATGTGTCATTTTTTTCCAATAAACGTTGTCATAGTTAAATTGGCATAGACCAACAAGACTAAAGGCCAATGAATGATAATCTTTTAAAAAGTGAGTTTAAAATATGTTTTCTAACAAATGTTTTCTAACAAATATTCAAATATTCACAAATATTCACAAATATTCATTATTAGTATATTAGTGTATCTGTAGTTATACTTTTTTACTTCATTTTATTTATCTTCAATTCTATATATAATTATATATATTCATTCATTCATTTTCTTTTTGGCTTAGTCCCTTTATTCATCAGGGGTCGCCACAGCGGAATGAACCGCCAACTTATCCAGCATATGTTTTATGCAGCGGATGCCCTTCCATATGCAACCCATCACTGGGAAACATCCATACACACTCATACACTACAGACAATTTAGCTTACCCAATTCACCTATACCGCATGTCTTTGGAATTGTGGGGAAAACCGGAGCACCTGGAGGAACAGGGAGAACATGCAAACTCCAAACAGAAATGCCAACTGACCCAGCCGAGGCTCGAACCAGCGACCTTCTTGTTGTGAGGCAATTGTGCT
>CAIGQW010054212.1:12723426-12734119 GCA_903798125.1 Danio choprae | reverse complement strand
TATATATATATATATATATATATTACAGTATATATTATATTACATAATATAAAAATATTTTAATTTAAAAAGGAACAACTATATATATAATACTAAAAATAATTACTAATAACAAATCAGTCATAAATATTTTTTATATTGTTATTAATATTTTATATTGGAGTACAAATATATTATTGAATATAATTTACATAATAGTCTTGTTAGATGTAATTAAAAAGTAATATTTTATATTTAAAATAATCCTACAAGATAATTACATTAAAATAGGCTTTACTTCATTACATACAATTTCTGTTTCAAATTCAACTTCTTGCTCTTGTGTTTTTACATTAAATCTATAGTAAACTAACAAGTGCACTTGCCATCTGCCAGTCAAACTATTCCTGGCCCCAAAAGAAAGCATCAAACTCCTAAAAATATCTATTGTGCATCTGTCTAGAATCAGTTATTATCTGGATTTACTCTACTGACCCGTCAACTATAACAAAGTGGCATAAACATAGGAAGACATTTAGAAGCACGTCAACCTTTATAAGGAATAAAAAGGCCAGCAGAGAAACGGTTGTTTAGAGCACACAGACACAACCTGGCCGGAGTCTCACAGGCACCATTAAACTCATCATCAGGTTGACAGTGATCTCATCTTTACTGCATCATTTAATCACAAAGAAATTAGCTGACAATGAAACCTTTTGCCAACAAATTCAGGTTTAAAATGTGCGGCAAATGTTGCAATTAGTGTAATTTCAAAATGACAACAACGTGTGATGTTCTCAGAGTTGATCACATCATCCGACTCAGGATTGTACAATTCTTGTACAGCCTAAATAAATCAGAGGTGGTCAACCGTCCTCAAATGGGTTAAAAATTTAGTTGACAAGTTGTAAATGTTTTACGGAGATATAAATGCTTTTTTAAAGTATCATGACATGAACGCACCTTTAGGTTTCTATTAAGCACTTCTCTTATCTGGTCATATTAGTCAGAATCTCAAGAAGCCGTCCTTAAGGAATAATGCCGTGTTCAAGTTCTCCTGGGATGTTCGTACTTAGGAATTGACAAGTCATAAATACTGTACAACATCAGATGCATTCAAATCACAATTTCAAATCACTTCTTTTAGTAAATTACAAGAAAATAGAGCAGGGTTTGTTATAGAAAATGAAGAACAAAGAATTTCAATCAGATGTGTTTAGTGTTTAAAATATATAGATATTTTTTTAATCATTTATGAAGCCACTTTAAGCTGTCTTATATAAAGAAAACCTATCGTTAATTGTAATATTAAAATCCTGTCACATTCATGTTTTTTTTGTAAATTAAATAGCCTGACAATGTCACAACCTACACAATATAGTGATTTATGTTGTTCTTTTGCATTCTCTCTGTTTTATAAGTTCATGAACAATTTAAAATTCATTACTTATGACAATTACAACATTGCATGAACGCTTCATCTTCCCTCGCTCCAAACCAAATCCATTGTTTGAGCCACCCATGCCCATAGATTTATATATATACACATAGATTTCTTAATGTGGCCCAGTTAATAATCAAATTTGGCCATGACGTGTGTGTGTGTGTGTGTGTGTGTGTATTAACAGCAGTGTGACTTACTTCTCTGCCTCGCGCTGCATCTCTTCTCGCTTTTGTCGTCGTAACTCTCTGCGACGCTCAAAATCAAAATCCTCGTCCATGATGATTCACACAGAGCTCTTTGGGCACAGGCTGAAAGAGAGAGACAGACAGTCAGACAGTGTAGGATTTATGAAGATTTTAACTGTCCAGATTCCTCTGAGTCAAAGTTAAGTCTCTTTGTCAGTTGTTTTTAGCAGGACGACAGCATTCCTGATTAAACATTGCCACACATTCAACTTCCAGATTCTTAACTCAGGGAAATAATGTTTAAAGTTTTAATATCTTCCACTTTCCTATCCTAACTCACACCAAACAAGAATCTGAGAATTTATACAACTTTATGACTTATTATTATAGCATTTACTGGTTTTCTCCCAAACTTCATGAGATTTTGGTCAAATCAAAATAAATAAATCATGCTTTTGTATTTTCAAAAAGCAAGAAGCTCACTTGAGGCTCGAACCAGCGACCTTCTTGCTGTGAGGCGATCGTGCTTCCCACTGCGCCACCGTGCAGCCCGGTAGTAAAACTATATGTTCTAAATTAAAATTTTACATGATTTACTATTCCATAATGCTATAATTGAACTGAAATACGTGTTAGAACATGAATTGATATTGATAATGTATTCCTTCACTTAATGTGTTTAAGTGTCACTCCCAGCCCTGCATGGTACTGAAATCTGTTAAATGTTAATCCAGTGGGGTTCAGGGTGGTCAGAGAGCACTTCAACATGCGTGATGAGGAATTTGGCTGAATAATTCTGCTTAGTATTTTAAAGTCTGTCTCTCTGCAAGACACCATCCCCCATTTTATACGATAATACCTTTGCGTCGATATGGGAACAATTAGGTTGATGGTGTCACAAAGCCTGTTCTGTGTTCGACTCTTTATATCACATGTGTGTAGCACCGGTCCAGACAGAAACCGCCCAGCAGGCTAGAGGTGAGTGGACTTGTTGGACGGCTGCTTCCACCGGAGCTGCAGGCATGTTTGGTTTGGCTTTCCTCCAGAGACAGAAGAACAAGGCTTTTGCACCAAACAAAAGAGTCTCCATATGTGCAAGTCCTGTAATGGTGACCTCATGTGAGGGATTTCTGGGTGATGGACGCATTCAGCTTTCATGAACCCCTCTTAACCCCTGCTGACAGCCTGTCACATCTGTCAGCAGAAGTGCTGATGTGCATTAACCACTGAGTTTAATGCACTGCACCTATGCATAATACAATATGTGTGCAATTTCCTACATTTGCATTGGGCTTTGTGAAAAAGAAACTAGATGTGAGACAATGTTGGTGATCCCAGTAGCAAACTAGTGAACTGATTGAATTACACCTGAAAATTTTCACTGCATTTATCAAATAATCTTCAAAAAAAAAGAAAATGTTTTGTAATTTTTACAGATCAAATTTGTGCATATTCCTGCATTGACTGCATCCGAAATCGCCTACTACTCAGTAGTCACTACATTTAAATTTACTACTCAACCGTAAGAAAAGTACATTCTATATAGTATGAATGTGAGTAGTATGAATGGAATTCGGATGTAAAACATCCGCCATTTTGTCATGATCATGTGACCTACCCCCGTCAGTTGCGTCACTTCACTCCCATTCATAAATTCTCTCTCGAAGCATTATGGGATAGCGTAGTGTCTATCGAATGAGCACTTCAGAATCTCACCTGAAGTAGTAGGTCATCTAGGTACTTCTCACCTACTGTTTTTTGAATTCGATGAATTTGGACATACTTCTCGGCTCACATACAGTTTTTAGCGTACTATATAGTATGGAAGTATGCGATTTCGAATGCAAAAGCAAAAGCAAAGAATCCAGAGGACAAGAATGTACCAATATAGATGACCAAAGGTCTCCATTTTCACAGTCACAGTTTTTTGTGTTCAGTCCCCAAGGCCTCTAGTGAGAACTGTGCAAGTAAACCTCACTACCCTGATCTCAAGAGGGGCACTAACAAGGATGCCTAATGCCTTTAGTTTTTTTGTAAATGTGCCCGCTTTCCATGCCAGAATCTTTGTTTCAAATCAGAGTGGGTCAATGAGGAAGGGAGACATTGGTGCCATGACCCAGATGTGAGAGAGGTTTAGGGATGAGTGAAAAAAAAGACCAGTTAGTGAGAGCTCTGCAAGTAAACCTCACTCCCCAAGAGGTGTACTAACTGCGCCAATAGCTTCATGGGCAGTGCACTGACAGATAGCGCATTGATTTTCATGCATCCCGAGTTCAAATCCTAGGTCACAGATTTTTCCAATCTCATCTCCCCTCTCTCTCTCCAACTTCACTTCCTGTCTAATATACAGCCTACCCTAATAAAGGCAAAAGATCTTAAAAAAAAAGAAAAAAAAGAGGTAAACAAACAAGGTTGTTAAAGGTCTATAGCTCCTTTTTTTAAACCACATTCTTCTCATGCCAGAATCAGTGTTTTGAATCCTGCTCAGAGTGGGTCAAGTAGGAGCTGATAAA
Source organism: Danio choprae (assembly GCA_903798125.1). NCBI lineage: Eukaryota > Metazoa > Chordata > Actinopteri > Cypriniformes > Danionidae > Danio > Danio choprae. The sequence continues at coordinate 12,729,998 of CAIGQW010054212.1, read as the reverse complement.
TTGGTGCCGTGACCAAGATAGGAGCCAGGTTTAAAGATGTCTGTGTGTGATGGTGGCCAGTTAGTGAGAGCTGTGAGATTAGACCTTACTCTAAAGTGGCATAATAGTGATAAACACTAGAGGATATGTCCTTGTTACTATTTCTGTTTAAATCCTAATCTAGAGTGATTAGTACTGGAGGGATTACACAGACACCTTGAAACCCTGAAAACACTGAAACAGAACATGATGTATTAACAGAAAGTATTTGTGTGTGTTAGGACAAAACATGGCAAAAATGTAAAAAAAAAAATTACAAATTTAGGAACATATGGGAATATTAAAGACTTAAGGTATTGTCCTAATGTTAAATAGCTTTTAAAATGAATGGTGGTCTCATACAAAATACAGGAATACAAAAGTGTTTTTTAACTCAATTTCCTCTTTCTGTTCTTCTTAACTCTTTACTTTTAATTACACAATGCTTTTGGGTACATGTTACACATTTCTCAGACTCCCTTTCTCTGTCTTCCTACCACAAGGTATTGTGGAGTCCACAAATCATTTCCACATGACAGAGACAGAGAACATATTCTAATTTACACATCTGTGACTGATTCCAGGAACTGGGCAGTTTGCCCTCTTCATGGTTTTTATTTTTTATTGTGTTTGTGTGGACCAGACTCTACTAGTACGACCAACATAATGCTTTTGCTCTAAACAGATGGGGGAAAAAGCTTGAAATGAAATCTAGAACTTTCACATTACAGTCTGACATATGATGACCAAATCTGTTCAAAAGATTGATATACCGTATCTCAAGCCCACAATGGAAGCCTGTTTGTCAGGAAGTCAGCATTTTAGAGCAGCTACCACCCAGGTAAGATTGGGTGAAGCCGTTTACAATGTCATAACGAGCTGTCTAGTGGCTTTTCAATAAAGCTTTATTATGTGCCGACAGGACCAATGTGTGGAGCCAGAATACACATCAGGGTGGGATCTACATCCAAGCCAAAACAAACGAAAGCTGTGCAAGATGTTCAAGCCATTTTCTTGTCACTGATAGAGTACCTGTTTTCCATTTGATTTATTCACTTATTCAGACCTGTAGATACAGTACATGATAAAGAATTCACCATTTTTTCTATTCCTCAGAGTTTTTTTTACTTCAAAAAGTAATGACTCACTAGTCACTACTTTTTTTATAAGTAGTAGTATTGCTAATTCCCTGACAAGAGTAATTCATCTTACTACACATTGCCAAGAATGGCACGACCTGTGGGGAGTGGGGGGGGGGAAGGTACCTGCGAGGGGTGGTGGAGATATGAAGTCGGATAGTGAGAGCAGAGAGCCATGTGTGACACATTCTGCTTAAGTCCCACACAGAAGCACCACAATGATAAAGAGAGAAGCGATGACAGTGAGAGATGACCAGGCATGGAACAATTTCTTTTTAAAGGCTTTGTTTGTGTGTCCATGAGAGGCTGCTACTTGTTGTGAACTTCATTATTACAGTTCATGTTAGCCAATCACTATGACAGCTAATCACCGTCCCAATGAAGCCCAGGAGGAAAGAGGTACACGCTGTCAAATGTCTGTTGCTAGGGCTGCCTGTGGTAGTGGTGCTGGATTGAGTGGATATTGAGTGATTGAGAGATTGAGTTGAATGGAAAGCTTGCTGCACTTATCACACTGTACATTCATTTTGCTCACAGCCTGTTTTGACATTTCCCCGCAGTGGTTTAAATTTGTCGTGCTAATTGCATAATCAGATTTGATGCTCCTATTGGTTTTTGTATTGGGGCTTGTCATAGCTGTGTTCAAGTTGAAGGGTGGGAGAAGAGAAGGGCGGAGTCTTAAGGGTACCGATTGGCCTGAGAGGGGTGATATTGGATTGTGATGTGTGGGACAGGGCCTAAAGCTATTGAAAGCAAAGTAATGCCGCAGTCACACTAGAGTTTGAGCATGTGAAATTCTGTCGTACAGTGCTGCAAAAAGGGGTGGGATTAAACAAGATTAGACATAAAAAAAGCAAGCGATTGCTCCATATTTAAAATTTCTGTCCAGAGAGGTCAAGTTTTGATTTTTGATCTCACGCAGTCATGTGATGCGATTTCGCACATCAGAGTTCACCAGGCTTGATCTTTGCAACGCAGCGAACTGCGAAACTTGTCGCATGAGCTTGGATTTCCAGTCTGCCGCATTTGCATGCATATGAATGGAAGTCTATGGGGTGAAAGGTAAAGTGTGACCGGCTTCAGGCTGGTGGTGAAACAATTGGTAATGGGTGTCTCTTGTGCCAGTCTCAACTATCATGGAGCAAGGGATCAAGTCTGAGATCAAGTCAGAAGCTTGCTGCCATTACCCTGGGTTCAGAAGGGACAGCTGCCATCAATGAGAGGATTGGAAAAACCACCACCGAAGAAACTGCCATTGAATGACACTGTGAGGGCTTCTCAGGTGATTAAAAACTGAGTAGCAGTGTGTTTTTTGCAGTGATGGAATGTGAAGAGTGGATCAGTCGAGCAATGTCAGTGATGCAAAAGTATATGAGCATCCCTTCATGCCACATCAGTCTCAAGTGCCACAGTTTGCAACACAGGCTCATTGTGGATATGTACCCGTCTACATTTCTGGAGAGCACGAATTATGTAGCCAGAGGTACGTCTGGCTGCATTTCATCTTTAAAATGAACGCTATAAGGTGGTATGACGCTGCCAAAGGCTCCTGTTCCTTCTCGTGCTACCAGCTAACCACTTACCTTCGTGTGGAAGGCTTTTCCGGTGTTACCAGTTTGCCCAGTAGTTCATTGTGTATGATGGCGGACTTGGGACACAGAGCAGAATTGACTGTGAGGATCGGGTTTGAGTCTGGCAAAGAACGGTTCCAAAAAACAGGTAAAACAAAAAAATAATAAATTAAATGAATAAACAACAGGATGAAAACCACGACAGCTTTATTTTTCTAGATTGCTTTTGAAGTCACTATCGGTTGGGTTTAGGGAAAGGGGTGGGTGGGTCAGTCAGTCAGTTGGTCAGTTGACAGCAAGCTGGCTTGGTCGGCTAAAGTTTATATTGCGCCCTCTGGTGGACTTATGAGAGAAGACAATGTGCGAGAGAATTTTGAGATCATCAAAAAAATGTACACAGTGGCCTCTGGTGGATTTGTAAGAACAAAAACTGCGAGCAAAGCTACCTCTGGTTACGTATTTCGCTGTCCCCATAAATGCAGACCTGGGTACACATCCGCAAATAGCCTTGGTCGACAGTTTGTCACAAATTATTTTCTTTTACACCCTTCACCTTTTTATTTCTAGACAGAATTTTGTATAGCAATTCTCAGCTAAATTGTGTGAACGGAGTATTAACAGCTTCTTTAATTTTAATGCCATAGCTTTTATGATTCAGGCTACCTTTATGATTACGTTTTGAGCATAGACAACAACACTGACAAAACCATCCCCTTTCACAAAGATTTGTGAAAGCAGCTAAAAACTATATTATGCATGTGAACAACAATAATCAACCCAATCATTAAATAACACATTTTTAACACAAGTAATTTTCCATTCCCTTTTTGACACAGGGCAAAAAGCTCACAGAATGTAAACAATAAACCACAACTAAAGATCTTTTGCTCATCTATAACTTATTCGGACAACTTCTGGATTCATTAGGACAAGATGAAAGATTTAATTTGAAACACATTTGTCATTTTATTCATCAAAGACGGAAGCAGCAAGATGTTATGATTTCCTTACACTTGTCTTTTTGATGTGTAATTAGCATTAGTGCTGGCAATTACATCGAAACCTCAAATCACATCAAGAACAACATGCCCTCAGCAGCAGAAGCAGCTATACATTGGCAGTGAATCAAGCCCTCTTGAGTCCATTCACTCCTCTGCTTCCTCCTCAACAGTCTCCAGATGCAAAGATCAGGGATCCCCAACCAGAGATGAGCTGAATCAGTGGCTAGGATCATAAAATTCAGACCAGATAAATATGCGAAGACTCATGTGCCATGATGTGTAACAGATGGAGTCACTGCTCACTGGTGAGACCTTGCATAACCAAACATGGTTAAAGATGCTCAGCCTGTGAAACTAACACGAAAGACGAGATCTCTAAATAGGTGCTGTATACTATATCCAGCACAAAGACATGTTTGTCTTTTATTGCTTTTTGTGAGGACTTTTTTGACGATAAATTGACTAGCAGACATGGAAACAAATTGAATCCTCAGTTCTTTAAAGTTCCTGTGTAGCCTTTAATTAAATACCTTTAAACTCATATTAATTAAAATATTTTTTTACAATTCTCCATTACAATCATTTCCTAATGTATTAAGAATAACTGTATGTAGTTCTACACCCTTTCCTCATTTAGTTAATCAGTGACTATTGTTTCTCACTGTTTTGACTCACATAGGATAAATAGAACCAAATTGGTGCCATGACCCAGATGGGAGTAAAGTTTAGGGGGTAAGTGTGACAGAGGCCAGCTAGTGAGAGCTGCACAAGTAAACCTCCCTCTACAATTCTTGCTGTATGCTAAGGCATTACAGTGCAGTTATTAGGGTGTTCAAGGTGGTTGCTAAAACATTGTCATATGGTTGGCTGTGTGTTCTGGGTTGTTGCTCGACTGTTTTGTGTCATTGCTAAGACACCGCAGTTGCTAGAATGTGCTGGGTTGTTTGGGAAAATTGATTGGTTATTTTTAAGACACCAGTTGAGTAGTTGCTATTGCAATAACGGGGTTGCTTGGGATTCCTGGATGGTTGATAAAGTCTTGCAGTGTAGTGGCAAAGATGATCAAGGTGGTTGCTAAACTAGAGTGCTAGACTTGCCAGAGTGTGCTGTGTGATGCCTCACTTGGTTTCTAGGGTGTTCTAAATGTTCTAATTTCCAGGATGTTCTGTGTGGTTGCTAACTTGTGGCTATATAGTTGCAGTTTTGGCTTCTAAGGTATTGGAATATAGTTGCATGGGTATTCTGGGTAGTTACTATGCAATTGCTAGTGTGTTGCAGGTGGTTGCTAAAGAATTGCAGTGTGGTTGAAATGTGCCCTGTCATAGCAAGCACAATTAATAAACAATATGACACTCTTTTGCAGCTTGTAAACAGTTCCATATTGTTACCAATGTCATCTTATATTACACAATCAATGTTTCAAGTAAAACATTGAAGCAATTAGGACAACTGAACTCAACATGGTGTTTTTTGAGTTTCAATAGTTGAGGTAAATGATTGCTAATGCATAACAAAGTAAGTCTAAAAAAATTCCATGCCTTCATCATGACAACCTGGGTTTAAATAAACAACAAGTAACCTAAAGCACCTGGATAACAGCGCATTAGTCATTACTCTTAATGTCTTAAATAGGCCACATGCAGTAGTTTTGCCCTCTGTCACCCTCCTGCCTCTGTGTGATGCCTCCTATTTCTGTACGCCAGCTGTTAAGCATTGAGAATTATGGGAAGTGAGATTATTAGTGCACCCTTGCGGCACTGGAGCTCAAACTGTCCTCAAGAGTCCTAAACTGTAGAGTCTCCAACGTCTAAATGACTCACTCTTTCTCTCTTTTTCTGGTCTGCTCATTTCCTCCTGAATTAAGGGCAACTGCACCTGTGCCCCTTTTACAACAGAAAACCTTCTGTTTCTGGACAACCCTGTCATATATCCTTGTCTAGTTCAATGCCAAGGGCTACAACCTTTTAGCCACTAGAAATAGTAATAGATGTAATAGATGTCAGGATGCATTTCTATAATTACAGGCTGTGGATTGAGATTTTAAGAAAGCTACGTGTCCTTTGGTTCACAAGTTTCAAACAAGACCAACTACAGTTTATTAATGTGTCAACTAAAACCCTGGTGTTCCCAAATACATTTTATATAACAGGTAAGATCATGATGATTGTGAATCACTTTTTGGCTTAAGAAGAACTGCACAAATAGTTAAATGTTGAAGGTCTGTCAGTTTATCAGCAAAACATTTGCTGTCTAATGATTTGCATATGATTGTAATTTGCATATGCGTGTAAAATCCTGTATCCTTTTATATCATTTTTTACAATGCAAGGTCAATGAGGTTCAAATCTTAATGGTTTAAATGCTCAGCAAATGGGTTTGGTCTCAACCTTTTACAGAGGATTATGTGAAGTAGAAACCTTAATTCACTGCATTATACATTTTCATAATACTGCAGGCGTTTTGACTCAAATTTCCTTCCCTCAAACTCTCAGCAGCACTCAAAGAGGAAGCATTTGGAGACGTGTGTCTATTTAATGCATTCCAGCAGTCCAATAACAATGTTTTTGATTATATATGAATATGTGCTTCCTACCAGTAGCTATATTTTCAAGCCACATAAAAAAAATTTTTTAAATGTATTATAGAACAGAACAGTTGAATATCAGAAGTAAAATTCCATTCATTTTCTTCAAACGGAAATGTATTTTTTAAAACATATTGCAAACTTTTATAGGGGCAATGTGTAGTAAAATATGTATAATTCATGTCAAAAAATATTTGAGTAGTAATATATTTCATATATATATATATATATATATATATATATATATATATATATATAT
>CAIGQW010054212.1:12706400-12718429 GCA_903798125.1 Danio choprae | reverse complement strand
ATAGATAGATAGATAGATAGATAGATAGATAGATAGATAGATAGATAAATAGATTCAACTACCCCAATATCTTCACAACAAGAAACTCTTTTTAACTAATGTAAAGCAGGTGGACTAAATGCTGACAAAGTCTGAACGAGCAGTTAGAGTTATGAACTAGTTAGTAGCCTACTTCGTTAATCTACGGGAGACTTCCTAAATAACCTGAACATTCATTTACAAGCACAGAGAGGCTACAGGTGTTCCTCACAAGAGAACAAGTGCGAGAGAAAAACAACAACAACACATTTTACAACATTCAATTTTGCCCAACAAAACCGTGTTACAAAACTGACTCATTTAATTTCCAGTATGTTACGTCGACATTTAGCAGCGTTATGTGTACAAACTCGATAATTTCAATTAAGGAACGTCGTCAGAGTTCAAAATGAAACATTGTTCGTCTAAATCTTACCTGCACGGGTTTTTTGATGTATCAGGTTTGATTCTGGAAGTGTGAAGTGATTGTGAGGCTGAAGGAATTCCTCGAGTCGGGTCTCCTCATTTTATAAAGTGTGCAGCGGTTCAGACTCCGCCTCGCTGAGCTCAATCACTTCATCCTGCGCGCTCCTCTATCCGTAAGTAATAGATCAATGTCTTATTAGACTTATTTTTGAGATATATATATCGCCCCCAACATAATGCATATGGAACTGCAAAAGAACGAAGCATGGACAATAGAAACATTTTACAAGATAAGGTCGCGTGAAACTACAAACCCATGTTGTTTCTTTTTCTTCTTAAATTAGTTTTTCTTCTTAAATTTATTGTAGTTAAAGTTTTATTGTTTGTTTGTTTGTTAGTTTTAGGGTATTATTCTTCAGATTTTAACTAACCTGCAACAAATTGAACTTTTTATTCCATTATGTTTGTTTACCAAGGCAATGTGAGCTTAATAGCATATAATTTGCATTTAACCAATAGTGCACTTATTTAATAACTATATATATATGTGTGTGTGTGTGTGTGTGTGTGTGTGATTTAATAATAATAATACATTTACTATAGCTTTACTATAGTTTACTATACTTTATTATAGTTAATATACTGTATTAACTATAGAAAATCGTACATCTTAAAATCTTTCAATCTTTCTTTGGCCGATGACACTTTGCTTTGGGTATTGCACAGCATCATGTATTTCATTAATTTACAAAAGAGCTTTTTGGTAGTCTGAAAACAAACATCAAAAAGGGTTTAAAGTACCAGGTTTTAATATTGACACACTAACAGTGACCTCATGCACATGTGTATTATGTGTTTGCATCTACAGTAAGTTCTTGACAACAACAAAAAAATGACATCATAGTACTGTATGTGCATAGGTGACATTGCCATCTACTGGCCTGGCATGCAAAATACAGCAATGTTAAACTAATAATTTTCATGGATCATTGTGAAGTGAATGTGCTTGGTTTTCCGAACAACATGGTGTCTGCATGAAACAGGTTTTAATTGGCTTTGCAATTTTTTTCTCTACCTTGGCATAACCTACTCATGAGCCATATTACTAACTGCTTGTTTATGCAAATTTACATGGACACCAATACTCCAATTTTAATACGATTAAGGCCATACTCTGATTAAGAGTCTACCATGTAAACAGTTATTTTTGATGACCTCAATCCGACTAAAGTCATAATCGAACTAAACAAAAATTTAATTAAGACATGTGGAGTATGCCTATTTTAGCATTATTGAAGTGCAGTACAGATATGTAAACACCTTAATCAAACTATTACCGTCAAATTCCATTAAAACAACACTACTCCAGCAGTACTTACTTCATACTCATTCATTCAATACCTCAGTTTGTAACGGGGGCATGAATGAAATGTTCCCGAATTAAAGTGAAACTGCCGAACTGCAGTTAAAGTCCAATAATAAAAAATGAAACACCTGAAATTACATAAAACTCCGGTGGAAATGTTGGATAGCGTGGTGACGCAACAACGCTTATCGATCCATGTGCTTTAAAGGGCACATATGATGAAAATCCTCTTTTGTAAGCTGTTTGGACAGAACTGTGTGTAGGTATAGAGTGTCTACAGTAATACTGGGAAGAAGCACAAGTCTCTTTTTTTAAATTTCCTCACGTTAAAATAGGATCCAAATCTCTCCCATTTTGAGGCCGACCGCAACGTGACGTACGAGTGTGGTTTTCCCAACCACCGAATTGATTGACAGCCACGTATTAACATGTCTCCGTAGTAACGCATATGATCATATCAACAAGACAGGACCTGGACAGGACGTGCGCAAATCAACCGTGATTAAAAGATTTGTTCAGCTCGCTGTGCTCTTCAATCATCATCAAATATGATCAAGAATGAGTTTTACAAGTTTAAAAACCTTTTTAAAACAGTGCATGTTTGTAATACATTCATTTTCTTTTTGGCTTAGTCCCTTTATTAATCAGGGGTCGCCACAGTGGAATGAACCGCCAACTAATGTTTTACGTAGATGTTTTAGCACGTTTTACGGAGCGGATGCTCTTCCAGCTGCAACCCATCACTGGGAAACATCCATTCACACACATTCACATTCATACACTACGGACAATTTAGCTTACCCAATTCACCTGTATCGCATGTCTTTCCTCCAGGAAACCGGAGCACCCGGAGGAAACCCACGCGAACACGGGGAGAACATGCAAACTCCACACAGAAATGCCAACTGACCCAGCTGAGGTTTGAACCAGCGACCTTCTTGCTGTGAGGTGACACTGCGCCACTTCGTGACCCTATGTTTGTAATAAAGACAATAAAACTGCTCTGTTTTCTTCACCACAGCTGCATAGCATCAATACAATTATGAAAGAAGATGCTTCAATCCCGGTTTGTGGACTTAAATCAGGTTTATTTTGTACATTAACATAACAATGTCCATACAGCAGTGGATATTTACGTGTACCCTGTAACATTTGCTGTGCAAAAACAGTACAAAGTTAACGTGTGTGTGTGTGTGTGTGTGTGTGCGCGCGAGCGAACTTTATAACGACATTGTGAGTGACTCATCGCTTCATAAAGGCTTCAATTAACTCCACAACAAATATATCAAATAACCGTTGTGAAAGTTCTTACTGTAGTAATGGAGATCTGCTTCATTCTTGTCTGTCACTGAGCTGTTTGTCTACATGAAGGCTATGGCTGTGACAAGCACATGGGAACGGTGGGCGGGGAGAACCAGCTCATTAGCATTAAAGGCACAGGCAATAAAAACAGCTACAACGTCCAAACAGCTCCCATTTCCCAGATTTAAAAAGGTATAATAAATAATCTGATGGGTATTTTACGCTGAAACTTTACAGACACATTCTGGAGACACAAAGGATTTATATTAAATCTTGAAAAAACGGTTAAAATTGGTGCCCTTTAACATATAAAACAGGATCAAGAAGGAACAATTAAAAAGCAACTCATGTAAACACCTTAATCATATTATTGTCTTATTCAGATTAAGGTAAACACTTCGATTGCTGAAGTCCCTGTAAACATAGTCACTGTTGCCTATGTGCACTAGTGTAAATACACTAGTGTAAATGCAGCCTGTGGCATGGTTGTTGATGACAGAAGAGAATGAACAGACTGGTTCAGTGGACAGAAAGACAAAAGTAACTCAAATAACTTCTGGCTACAACTGAGGTCTGCAAAAGGGCATCTCTAAACAGGTCAAACCTTGAAGCAGATGAACTACAGCAACAGAAGTGCAGTGAAATGAAGATACAGTACAGTTCACCCAAAACTCAACAACAGAAGACTGAAAAAAAGTTCTGAGTCTCGATATTTGGAGGGATGTTCATATGGAAGTTAGAATGTGGCGTAAACAAAGTGAAAGCATGGATCCATCCTGCCTTGTATCAACAGTTCAGTCTGCTGCTGGTGTAATGGTGTGGGGGAGATTTCCTTGGGACACTCCAGCCTCTTAATACCCAGTTGAGCATTGTTTAAATGACACAGCTAACCTAAGTATTATCGCTGACCACGTCCATCTGTTTATGACCGCAGGGTACTCATCTTCTGACAGCTACTTTCACCAGGATAACACACCATGTCACAAAGGAATGAGGAACATTTCCAGCACCTTGCTGATCAACAGATCCTGAAATTTTCAGAGGCTGACTTAAACAGTGTCACTTAAATCACCATTCTGATGCATGGTTTCAGCACATAGTCTCCACCACGTCTGCCTGAGCTAAATACCAGTGTCATTGGCTGATTAGATATTTGCATTAACAGCCATTTGAAAAGGTGTACTTTATAAAATGGTTGGTCAGTGTATAGCAAACTGCACTATTAATATGAAAAAAATAATTGTTTAAAGATTGTTATAGAGGTTTTGCACTTACATCAATATTTCGTCAGTTAACCATATTAGGCCATTTTGGCAATAGTTAGATGTTAAAAAGAGCATTGATTACATGGTTAATATACTACTAAATACTGTATGCTGTCTGCCTTTATGCTGTCTGAAAAAGAATGAAAGAATGTGTGAAAGCTGCTATATCATATAGAGAAGCTATTAGTAAAGCATGAAGCAATGCAATATTTTGACAAACTGAGATTAATAGGTGGTAAATTATATTATGATCAGTATCAATTAAGATATTAGCCAAATTTTTCACTTACTTGACTGGGAAAGACAAAAAAACAAACATGAATGTTGTCAAAATTATTGCACCTTTTATTTCTCAGAAAGTTTTTTTTTCCTCAGTTTTGTTGATTTGCTTTAATCTTTGGCAGTCTAGAGTTCCCTTTAGCCACTTTTCCACTGTATGGTACGGAATGATTCAGCCGGCTTGCTTTGCATTTCCACTGCAATTTAGTGCCACTTAAAGTGGAAAGATTATTGCTGTTTGTGCAGATTCTACTGTCGAGACTTTCTGAAAAACTCTTGATGGATCCGCTCATGAGCTACCAATGAGAGGAACATATGGACCTCTTATACATCCACTATGGTGCCACTTTAGGTGTCTTTTCTTGTGGTGGTAAAATAAAACTGCAAACCAACAATACTGCAGTGGCTATTGCTGACACAGTGGTTTTGGTGTATCATGTCGCAAATCCAGCAATAATGATGATTCTCTTGGACCAATCAGTGATCAACAGTATATGTCATATTTTGATAACCACCTGAGGTGGTACTAAAAAAAGTACCAGTAGGGAATGCAGTGCAAAAGCCACCAAAAGTACGCTATACCAAACTGAAGCACACTATACACTCAAATAATGACGTTTGCTGTTTGTTCAAACAACTTATTTAAAACAAGTTGAGACAACACAATATTTAAGTTTTTTGGGGGGACAACTTTTGTTGGGACAACAAAACAAACATATTTTAATTGTTTTATGTTCAATCCATTTAATTTTGTAAAAACGAACAAGTTAACAATTCCTTCATGAATCTATTGTGTGGAACCCAGCATTTTTTACTGTGTACCATGTAGTGGAAAAGTTTTATTGTTATATAATGCTATAAATATTGTTTATAGTTCGACCAATTAGTACAGCCCAAAAGCAATAATAATCAGTGTTCGATCAGTTCATTGACATCGTTTAATTTCTGTACTTCTAGAATGAATGATTGATGACACATTGTGAAAATGTTACTAGTTTACAGCTTCGCTAGTGATAAAAGATGTTCTGAGCTCAACCAGTGATGTGCCTAAACTAGCCACCATAACCATTTTAAGAGAAATGCGTCTCAGACTGGCAGTGAAGACAAGGTTATGTTGTTTTCAGGCCTCTCTGGGCCTCAGCCAAACAGAACAGCTCTCAGATTTGATCCTTGGCAGAGCTTCTACATTCAGATTCCCATTGTGTTTTTCTACTGTTTGGAGACCATGTTTTAAAGCAGGAACTGTCAAATCCACGCTTCAGAACACGGTCCATGACAAATGTTTTCTTATGAGGAGTTAATATCGTGTAATCAGAAACGGGCTGTCCGGTCACGTCTTCGCAGTACAGCAAATAAACTGAATGAATATCACATTATTTTTTAATAAGCATAGAAGGAGATAAATGTGGCATGTCTTCCCATGAGCATATAACATGTTGAAATGGATATACCTCTAAGAGAACATTAAAAGCCATGTTTTAGTACCTCTTTTCGAACATTCCAGCTCAACGAGACAAATGTGAGCTATTAGATTGGGTTTTGCCAAGTGCTACATCCTATTGAATAACCCACATCAGTTTCCTCATATCATTAGTTCTTGCTAGAAAAACAAACTTACCGTCCACCGCTATTAAATTAAGATCAACATCTGTACCACTGGAGAGATGTCTCCTCTGAGAAGGCTCTAGCAGTGCACCTCCTTCTGGTTAGCGCAGGTTTTCCCCACACATACACAAACACTTTTATAGCTGTAATCTTTATTTTAATGCATTATTACTTATTATACAAGAAAAATGTTTCGATTATGTGTTAGCCAAATGTTTCTGGGTGAGTCTTAAATGCTTCGAAAGGAAGAATCTATTACAGTACTAAAACGGTAATATTTTGATCTATAACAATTTAAATAACCGGTGCTTGAGACTTTAATATTATTATTTTAACTGAAATGAATCCTACTTTTTAAGGCGTCAATAACCCCAATTCACATACACATCAGAAGTGGTAAACATTTTCATCTGATGTGGATTTGAAAATTCAGTGTGAATTGAGCAATCGATGACAGACCAATACATTTTTATCTTTGAATCCATTGTTTGGAAAATGTATATTTACTGTGGTTTCTACTACCAGATGCTGCATAATATTGTGGCGTCTTGGAAAATTCATTGTTGTTTTTTTACTGTGAGTGAGTTGGGATGTGCTAACATGTGTTTAGTCATATTTGGTTGCCATTAATAAATATCTATGCTAAAAACTTGCTAAACAAAGCTATTTATACTTAGCTGTACAACCAGAAGCTGTAATGTTGCAACACCTTAGAACACTTTTTTTTTCTAGAAGTGATGACATTGATTATTCTAAGACGGTGGATGTGCCAACATGTGCTTAATGGTCAAATGTAGCATCTATCCATACATACCTAATTTATGCTAGAAGCTTGCTATAAGCAATGCTAACTTCACTTAGTCATGTGATGTAATGAAACAGAAAGTTGTAACTCTAACATAGGCTGCGTTCCACTGCACTTTTAGACACACACTCGCAAACTTCCCTAAACACTTCCTCTTGGGGAGTCCCTGCCGCCATTTTAAAGTGTGTTACACTTCGCCTTGTGAACAAGGGAAGCTTACATGGACATACCCTCGACCCCCCCTGATTTTGACTGAGGAGCAAGTTTGCTTTTCCCCTTCATGGGAACTACCACGTGTGTCTGGAACAGACAATGGGAGATCGCTAGACGACCAATCACACTGAAGAGTAGGAAAATGGGCCAATGAATGCCAAATGAGTTGGCAGAGGTCGGCTTCGTAGGTGCCAGTGATTAGTCATTAAGGGTATATTAGCTGGCGTCTGTGAAGCGAGCATTCAGATTTTTGCTTTAGACCTCTCACTAGAGACTGAAGAGCTCCTGATTCTGCTATCCTGATTTTGAGAACCAGAAACTTTACCTCAAGTCTCCTCACCAGTGTGGGCGAAGACGCAACAGTGGCAGTCGAATTGGGCTTCTTTCCCATCAACTGGGCATTTCACTGGTGTATAAAAGAGCAGTTTTCACTAAAAGAGCAGATACCCTAAGAGAGCAGTGCGTCTTTTTAAAGATGTTGTTCTGACCGTGCGTTTCTGGATGCGGTGGTTTCCTTGCCTCGGATGACAGGCACGAGTACTGCATCACATGCCTGGGGGTTAATCATGTTGAAGAGGTGCTCACTGCAAGGGCTTGACTGTTGTGCAACTGAGGTCGCGGAGTACTGTAGCATTAAGGTGCGAGGCCCCTGCTGCTCCCCGCAAGTCGCTTAGCACATTGGCCCTTGGACTGGAGATGGCTTGTCCCTCTGCTCCGTGGCTGGAGTGCTTAGATGGGTTAGGTGGTGGCCAAGAAGAAGGTGAAACCTTCCAAGACCCCCATCCCCTTCTTCCCGGAGGTCCACAGTGAGCTCATGCAGATATGGAGGGCACCTTTTTCTTCCCGGACCTCATGTGCTCCCGCTCTCCCCAACTTCGACGGTGGAGCAGCCAGGGTGTACGAGGCGATTGCTAAGGTGGAGTGCACTATTGCAGTCAATGTTTGCCCGCAAGGCGCCTCTACCTGGAGAGGTCCTCCCAAACTCCCGTCCAAAGCATGCAGGTTATCTGAGTCTCTCACAGCCTGAGTCTACACTGCTGCGGGCCAGCCTGCATCTGCTCTGCACGCTATGGCCACCTATCAACGCTACCAAGCGGAGAAGCTGGCTGAGCTGCAAGAGGGTGGTTCTTCCCCGGGCTTAATGCACGAGCTCTGCAGGATGGCTGATTATGCTCTCATGACCACCAAATCAGCTGCCCGTGCCCTGGGGAAGACGATGGCCACACTGGTGGTCCAGGAACGTCACCTCTGGCTTAACCTGACGAATATGAGGGGCGCTGACAAAGCTCGCTTTCTCAACGCAGCCATATCGCAGGCTGGCATGTTTGGCGACATCATTGGGGACTTTACCCAGGAGTTCTCAGCGGTGAAAGAGCAGTCGAAGACGATGGGCGAAGTCATCTACTAGAGGTCTCGGAAAACTTCTCTCCCCACTGCCCCCTCCACCTCGGCTGCTCCTCGCCGAGGGTGCCCACCCACGGCTACAAGACCTGCTCTGCCTATCGACAATAATTCCACTGCTAGCCTCCGGGCCAGCGGTACCCAAATTCTCAACAAAAGACCCCGCTCAGCACGGATGTGCTGGCTCACAGCTGGCCACCGGGTATGCGCAAATATGCGTAATAATTCCCCTGAGTGAGGATCTCCTCTCCCAGGGACGGGGCACCCTCTGGCACCTGCGCCCAGACCTCTGGAACCTCTACATGTGGTCCATAGACGGTGCACGGAAGACTTAGGTGACTTAACATCATCACTCAGGCTAGAGCACTCTCTACGAGGCATGCCTATGTCCTGAAGTGGAGTCTAACAGCTCTGCTGATCATGTTGACATCGTTTAAGAGAGTTGGGGATTTGGAGCCATTTTCGGTCAGCGATTCGTGCCTGGAATTCAGCCCGGCTATGTGCCCAAGGTTCCTACCACCCCATTTAGAGATCAGGTGGTGAACCTGCAAGTACTGCCCACGGAGGAGGCAGACCCAGCCTATTCACTGCTTTGTCCCGTTCGCGCTTTGCACCTTTACGGGGAATGAACGTAAAACTTAAGATCTTATGATCTTTATCTATGACGGTGGTCAGCAGGAGGGAAGTGCCATATCAAAACAGAGGTTGGCCCACTGGATAGTTGATGCCATCACCCTCGCTTACCAATGCGGAGCCGAGCTCTGCCAACTCATTTGGCATTCATTGGCCCGTTTTCTTACTATTCAAAGTGGTTGGTCGTCTATCAATCTCCCATTGTCTGTTCCAGACACACGTCTCCATTCTCTATTCGGGGAACATGGGTTACGTTTGTAACCAGGAAATGATATGTCCATTTCAGCACCTATATGTGCCAGAATGCAATGTGATTGCAATGTCACAACAATGTAGTTTTACATTAGTTTAAAGTTTAAAAACTGTTTTAAGTTTAAAGTAGCTTAGTTAAAAATTAGTTGTAAGCAGTTCTAAGTTTTAAGTAGTTTAAAGTTTAAAAGTAGAATTAAGTAATGTAGTTTCCAGTAGTTAAAACTACTTAAAAAAAAAAAAAAAAAAAAAAAAAAACTTTAATTCTAAGTTTTCTCAAGCTAGCCTAAAG
The DNA here is from genome assembly GCA_903798125.1 of Danio choprae. Classification (NCBI taxonomy): domain Eukaryota; kingdom Metazoa; phylum Chordata; class Actinopteri; order Cypriniformes; family Danionidae; genus Danio; species Danio choprae. Next base: position 12,708,575 of record CAIGQW010054212.1, on the reverse strand, counting down.
TTTGTCTTGACAAACTTTTTAATCTAAACTGTTCTAAGGTGTCGCAGCATTACAATGTAAAGTCTTTAGGGCATTCCATTTAAACCCATTAATGTTCTGCCAGTAGTGGACACGTGTAATGTAATCAATGATGGACATCTAAGTCAGTGAGATGAGTAAAGGGCATAAAAAAAATGAACTGGAATGCAGCCATAATGTGCAATCTGTCCCAAACTTTACATATAATAAGAGTCCTGGCCTGAATACATATAAATGCTAATATTAATTTCTAGTCATAGCATCCCCTTCTGCTTATAGGAAGTGTTAAATGTTTAAATGACTTTGTCCACAAATACTTACTTGATTAAATACACTGTTCGAGGGTCCAAACAGACATTTTAATTTGTAATAATATTTCTGTAATTATTCCAAACTTTTAACGTGGATGAGCTACGATGTGCCACAGTCAAATACAAAGGGGTAAACATAGACACGTAACAGTGAAAGCCACTATGGCTGTTAGAACAAAAATACAAACATAGAACATTTCCCTACTGATACAGTACAGTGTTGAGCAACATCAAATACACAAAAACTAAATACAGGTATTACAGTGACAGCACACAGACATTCTAAACAACGAGTATGTCTTAGTTTTACTCGCTAATAAGTCAATGCTGGTTGAGAATAAAATACATTTTAAATAAATGCTAGTATGGGTTGCATTTGGCATTGCATGAGAAAACTGAACATAACTTATTATGACTTAATATCTCTATATTAAATAAATACAGATCAAAACAAAATGTCCCTTTAATATAACTTAGAAATACTATCTAAAACATGCTACCAGTACTATTTACACAAAATAATTTAAATTATCCTTCAGACATGAAGACAATGAAGTCTAAACGTTAATTTTTACCTTTTAATAAATCTATTTGTTGAATATTAATAAGAATCCACATAGATTAGGTTTAATCTGTGCTTTGGAAAGTCTGGATAGTGGAGTGAGTAATATATGTTTATCCATGTGGAATTATTCCAAAACATACACTGTTGAAAATAATGGGTCAGTAACATTTAATTTCATTTAGTAACAAATTCTATTAGAAAACAACTGGTGTGTCCTATTTCCCCCCCAAAGGAAGGCACCTCTGGTTTTCTGTGACCTAAAATCCACTGGAAAAAAAGAATCGATGCAAGATCTAACAAAAACAACTGCACATTATAAAATTATTTTTAAATATTTAACGATTTCAGTATATACTTCATTATTTGGTCTACAGACCTCTTGCTGTGACAAAATATATGTGCCAAGTCTGCATTTCGGAACAGTAAGCAGTATCTGACTTCAAAATATTGACTCACGTTATGTTTCTTAAAATAGCAATATAACCATAAACCAGTTTTAAAACCAGCTCAACACAGGTACGCCTTTATGTGTTGGAATTTACCAAACTTCACCTGGTAGCTCTGTATATTGCTGAATGACTATCTTTCTATTTAAATATTCCCTGTCTGAATGACTTTAACATTTGTCCCCTATTTATTTTGCGCATTCACTTTCCCTTGATCCTCCACCTTTTTAATAGCTGCCTGAATTTTGGCCTGGTCGCCCAGGAGCTGACGGGGTTTGACCGATCGAAGGTTTTCATCCAGCTCCAGCAGGACAGGTACTCCTGTGGGCAATGTTACATTGACGATGTCCGTTTCCGATATATCTGTTGAAATGGAAAGCACAAGTATGTGATTCATATATTAAAGCCATTTATTTTTTACTACCAACTTTGTGTTAAGTTTAAATGATTAATAATCATTAATATATCATAATCATTAAGCTTTCTTAAAAATGAGCTGTATAAGTGTTTGTTAACACCAAAATATTTTTTTTGTAATATTTGATAAACAGAACAGCAAAATTAACAGGACTTGTTTGTAATTAAAATCAAAATGTATTTCCTGTCATATTTGATCAACATAATGGATCTTCTCTGAACAAAAGTATTAATTTCTTGCCTCCAACGGGTCTGGTAACACTTATGACAACTGTCATTAAGTGTCATTAGCTCAGTTAAGCTTTTTAAATGCAAGATGACGTTGTTGAGATATTATTGTTATGACATCTTGACATAAACAAATACATCATATCCTGTCTACAAAAACAAGATTTGTCATAAATCTGTCATGTACATA
>CAIGQW010054212.1:12688558-12706000 GCA_903798125.1 Danio choprae | reverse complement strand
AAGTATATCAAGGGTATGGACACCTTTACTTAGAATTTTTTGACAAATTTTTTTTTTAACTGATCAGAAAAATATTCATAACAATTATAATAGCCTTATGATGATCATGTTTACAACAAATTTTGTTGTCTTGGAAATGTCAACTTATGATGTTATTGGCAGGTTTTGACATATTTGCTTATGTCAAGTTGTCATAATAACATCTCTAACAAAGTCAACTCATGGGTGGTTTATTCTGCTGTGGCGACCCCTCATAAATGACACATAATGACAGTTGTAATAAGCAGGCATAACATCTCATTTCATGATTATAAAGGTGTCATGACAGTCTTGTGAACACCCCCTTCAAGTAAAGCATTACCCCAAATCCTAACTTGTGTACAGTAGCATACAGTATGCCACTTTACCTTCCAAGTACTTAAAGGCCATAGTTGATGGTGCCTACTGAATGTAACTCTAACTCAGTGGCCTTTAGAGGGATGATATAACTTAGGCTATGTCCGAAAGCTTAGGCACCCGACCTATTGCTTCTCTGGACTTCAGAGGCAGCATTTGTACACTAAGGCACCTCATAAAACAGACATCTGCGCCAGCTTAACAATTTAACCATGTACAACAAAATAGAGAGAGCTTTGGTGATAACTAAGGGAATATTTGCAGACTACAATACTAACTTAGTTGGCCAAAAATGCACTTTACACACAAAATGACACCAAAAAGGCACTTTGAGATGCCATGTTTATCTTTTTAGCTCAACTGTCAAAAACGGAACGCAAGGGATTGGGGGATATTGAAGGCATAACATCTACTGTATGCTGCCTTTGAAATGTGATCAAAGTTACTTCCAGAGACAGGACGTGAAGCAGAAATCGGATACGAGTTATGTAGTTAAAGCGAAACATAAAGATTTCTACAATATTTGGACTTTGTTTTTATGCGATTGCAATAAAGAGGACTTGAAAACAAGAGACTACTGATATGCAACACTCATCTTTATTGTATCGAGTATTTCTACTACATAATGTGATTTCTGTAATAAAATAGCTAACAACGAAAAGGTAAAAGTGAAATAGTTAAACGGATAGCTACGAATGGTGGTACAGAAAGTTTTCTGATGTTCTGTCGGGTTCTTTTAGCTGTGTGTTTTTTTCTCTTTTCTTTCTCTTTCCTTTATTAAAATGTCCTGCATTGTATTTAAGTCAAATTTGGATTTGGACATGCCTTGATGACTTTGTGCCTTGAAATGCTGCCTCTGAAAGCAGCATTTTAAAGCTTTCGGAAACAACCTTATTTTTTGTGTGAACTATCCCTTTAAAATGTTTATTCTGTCATCATTTACTCACCATCAAGTGCTTTCAAACCAATTTGACTTTTTACTCAAAAGAAGATAGATGAAAGAATGTTGAAAAACTGTAACCATTGACATCCACAGTAGGACAAACAAATGCTCAAAGGTGTGTAAATGATGACAGAATGTTTATTTCTGGGTGAACTAACTCTACAGGCCCACAGCTCTGCACAGTTTAGCCTCAACCCTAATTAAACACACCTGAACAAACTAATTAAGGCCTTCAGGCTCGTTTGAAACCTACAGGTTGCACCGGTAAACTCTTCTGGGCTGCTAAGGGTGTTTTCATGTTTGGCAGGTTTGGCTTGACTGAAATGAAGTCTGATGCGATTCCTGTTAGTGTGGTTCAAATCAAGGAAACAAATCCTTAAACTTTTTTCCCCACTTCATAATGAAAGTCAACAGAGTTAGAAATAAAACTGGTACAGCAATTGTCCCAAATTTTAAAAGTCCAGAAAAGCAACCAAAAACATTTTCAGAACATAACTGTAATCATACGCAGCTCCAAGAACATTTTTGTGCACCAAAAAAACTAAAACAAAACTTTGTTTGCCTATGCGTTCTCTTCCTTGTCAAATAAGAGTGCATGTTTAGAAGTATTGTCATTAGGGTCAGCAGTGCAACACACAAGCAAGCACCTTATTGCCTGTTTCGTATGTGCACTTGGGACCTGACAGGATCTGATGCAGAAGTCAGGAGGTGCAAGGTGATCCAAGTCATTTTTACATATTTTTTTGTGTACAAAAGTGTTCTTGGAGCTTTGGATAATTACAGTTGAACCACTTAAGTCCCATGGAATGTTTTGACAGTGTTTTTGGTTCCTTTTCTGGTCCATCTCAGGACTGCTGTTGTATATGGGTGATGAGAGAGCTCTTGGATTTCATATAGTTTATCCTAATTTGTGTTCCGATGATGAACTAATGTATAATGGGATTGGAACAATATGAGGGTGAGTAAATAATAATAGAATTTGCATTTTTGCATGAACTAACCCTTAAAATAAATTAATCTGATCAACATGAAACCTTCTTAAAATAACACACTGACAACAACAAATATATGTCACCTTCCAAGTGTTTAAGCAAAGCCCTGCAGCTATTGCCATGTGCAGAGATGAGGACCGTCTGGCCACTTTTGATCACCGGTACAATGACATCATTCCAGTAAGGAAGAAGTCGGTCCAACACTTCCTTCAGACTTTCTGTTTTAGGCAGTTCCTCTTTCGGGACATCACACGTACTGTATCGGCGGTCATTGTAAATTTCATCATAATAGGGATGTGACTCATTTATGGGGGGTGGAGTGATGTCATAACTGCGCCTCCAGAGTTTAACCTGCTCCTCTCCATGGTTCAATGCCATTTCAGCCCGATTGAGACCGATCAGGGCACCATAATGCCTTTCGTTTAACCTCCAAGATTTTGTCACAGGGACCCACTCGTGTCCCATGGCCTCCAGCACCAACCAGGCCGTCTGGATGGAACGACTAAGTATGGAGGTAAAAACCTGGTCAAATTGGTAGCCCTTGTCTTTCAAAAGGCGGCCACATTCTTGGGCTTCCACCACACCGTTCTCACTTAGTTTCTGATCAACCCAGCTGCAGAAGCGGTTCTCTTTGTTCCAGGCCCCCTCCCCGTGTCGGAGGAGGAATAGTTTGTATTTGGACATTCAGAAGAGGTAGTATGGAAGCCTGAAATAGATAAAAGAAAATTCTCACCTACTTAACTGTTTAAATAATTTACGATTGGTTGAAAACATGCTCCACATTTCAGGCAATGTGATCTGCAGATTAATTGTAAATTTCATTTTCAACAAATATAAAGTATCCTTTCACCTATATGCAGACCACACTCAGATCTATTTTCCCTTCAAACAAAATGATGTAAATGGCTTAAGCCAGGAGTGGTTGTGTTTAGATGAGCTTAAACTTTGGCTCTCGAGCAATTTGTAATGAAAATAAAACTGAAATTATTTTATGTGGCTATGTTAGATATCAATGTGGATTCCCTGGCCCCACAGGTTACCCAGTGTGCAAGAAACCTTGACATTATGTTTGACAAAAACTTACAGTGCATCTGGAAAGTGTTCATAGTGCTTAACTTTTTCCACATTTTTTTATGTCACAGCCTGATTCCAAAATGGATTAAATTCATTTATTTCCCCAAAGATCTACACACAATACCCCATAATGACAATGTGAAAAAAGATTTTTTGAAATTGCTTCAAATTTATTAAAAATAAAAAACTGAAAAATCACATGTACATAAGTATTCACAGCCTTTGCCGTGAAGCTCTAAATTGAGCTCAGGTACATTCTGCTTCCACTGATCATTCTTGAGATGTTTCAGCAGCTTAATTGGAGTTTCCCTGTGGTAAATTCAGTTGATTGGACATGATTTGAAAAGGCATACACCTGTCTACATAAGGTCCCAGGGTTGACAGTGCATGTCAAAGCACAAACCAAGCATGGTGACAAAGGAATTGTCTGTAGACCTCCGAGACAGGTTTTACTCGAGGCACAAGGATAGAGAAGATTACAGAAAAATTTCTGCTGCTCTGAAAGTTTTAATGAGCACAGTGGCCTCCATCATCCGTAAGTGGAAGATGTTTGGAACCACCAGGACTCTTCCTAGAGCTGGCCGGCCATCTAAGCTGAGTGATCGGGGGAGAAGGGCCTTAGTCAGGGAGGTGATCAATAACCCGATGGTCACTCTGTCTGAGCTCCAGCGTTTTTCTTTGTAGAGAGGAGAACCTTACAGAAGGACAACCATCTGTGCAGCAATCCACCAATCAGGCCTGTATGACAGAATGGCCAGACAGAAGCCACTCCTTAGTAAAGGGCACATAGCAGCCTGCTTGGAATTTGCCAAAAGGCATCTGAAGGACTCTCAGACCATAAGAAACAAAATTCCCTGGTCTCTTTGGAGTGAATGCCAGGCGTTACATTTGGAGAAAACCAGCCACCGCTCATCACCAGGCTAATACCATCCCTACAGTGAAGAATGATGGTGGCAGCAGCATAATGCTGTGGGGATGTTTTTCAGCAGCAGAAACTGGAAGACTTCATCTTCCAGCAGGACAATGACCCAAAGCACACCGCCAAAATATCAATGGAGTGGCTTCACTCCAGACCTAAATCCTTTTGAACATCTCTGGAGAGATCTGAAAATGGCTGTACACTGTCACTTCCCATCCAACCTGATAGAGCTTGAGAGGTACTGCAAAGAGGAATGGGCAAAAATTCCCAAAGACAGGTGTGCCAAGCTTATGGCATCATATTTAAAAAGACTTGAGGCGGTAAAGGTGCATCAACAAAGTATTGAGCAAAGGCTGTCAATACTTATGTACATGTGATTTTTCAGGTTTTTTATTTTTAAATAAATCTTTTTTAAAAATCTTTTAAAAATAGATCTTTTTAAAAAAATCTTTTTTTCACATTGTCATTGTGGGGTATTGTGTGTAGAATTTGAGGAAATAAACGAATTTAATCCATTTTGGAATAAAGCTGTAACCTAAAAATAAATGTTAAAAAAGTGAAGCGCTATGAATACTTTCCGGATGCACTGTAAAATTCGACAAACAGATCAGTACTGTTGTAAAAGCAGTTACCATCTCAGACAACTGACTAAAGTCAAGCCTTTTTTATCCCAGAGTATTTTCCAAACAGTGATTCATGCCTTTATAACAACTCGTCTTGATTACTCTAACTCTCTCTATTATGGCGTTTCTCAGTCATCTCTCTCTCTCATCTGCAGCTAGTACAAAATGCTGCTGCTGGGCTACTCTGGCACCTGCAAATATGAGTTAATTACTCCTATTTTATCTATACTTCCCTGGTTACCCATTAAATAAATTTTAATTAAATGATTTTAAAATTGTATTATTTGTGTACAAAGCCATCTTGCTCCCCAGTACCTTACAGATTTGCTCTGTTCATATATCCCCTCTCGATCATTGAGATCTTGTGATCTCAATTTACTCACCGTGCCTAGAACACACTTTAAAAAGTGAGGTGATCGAGTGTTTGCAGTTGCTGGTCCTAAACACTCTACCAATTCACACTAGACTTTACCCTTCTATTTCTGTGTTTAAGTCCAATTTAAAGAACTATCTATTTTCTCTAGCTTGTAATACTCCTTGATTACTGTTTTATTGCTTTTACTTATTAAATTTTCTTCTTTATATTCTATTTTCTTCTCTGTTTTTAGTACAGCACTTTGGTCAACTTTGGTTGTTTTTAAATGTGCTTTATAAATAGATATTGTATTGTAAATTCTTAACATCTTCTTCATCGTTACGCAAGTTGCAAAACCGTATTTTAAAGAAGTCCCAAAACAACTTTTTGTAGGTGTGCACATAGAAAGCAGCATCTCATATAGAGTGTGAACATCAGTTTGCATTCTCTTTCACTTCCTTTTGAGCTTTGATAGACAAAATGATATCTAAATATTTAACTTGGTGTATCCGGATTTCTGAGTGGTGAGTGCATCCTCAGAACACAGTTGGTTATGCATTAAAAGGAGCATAAACTGCTGAGACAGATGAAGGTTGAGTAGTAATAGTAGTACCATAAATTAGGTGCATACATAAGCTGACATAAGTGACCACAATTGTTAATTAATCATCAAAAGATTAAAAAATCCCTCCCTTCTCTTGACTTTTAAGTAACTTTTGTAACGTTAATAATATATACATGTATATATTTAATGAATGCAAAAAAGACTTAATGAATGCAAAAAAGACCACAATAGCTTCAATCGTCTAAATAAGGCAGGTATAGTTAATAATAAGGAATAGTTTTCTAATCATTATTATCATCATGATTTTTCTGTAAAGATGCAACATATACTTTGTATAAAATGGTGCATGTATAAGCATATATATATATATATATATATAACATACATAAAATATAAGCCTGCATTAATATAACTGCAGAATAAAAATAGAAAGGTTAAAGGTCATGAACTAAATGTCAAATCTCATTTAATAAATGGCTTGACCAGTACTAAAAAACTTTTATTTTCAAACGCGAAAATAAAAAGTAATCGCATTTACAGTCTAAAATTTAGAATAATTGAAATACTGACGTGAAACTGACATAAAACGCAGTGTTGTATCAACCCACGTATTGCACGGCAACATAACATACTGTAACACGGCTGAACTAGCCTACTAGCATGTCATACAATAAAATCGTACCGTGTATGTAAAACGTTTTTTATCTGAAGCCGTAAGTAATACATTTAAGAAAAGATTTAATAAAATGTGGACATCTAACATTTTTACGAATCGCTACGTGCTCACCTTCAGGTTAGAAACCACCCAGCAGCTGTAGCTCTGCGACAGGAACTACCATAGTAGCATCAGCAAACAGCAACCAACTGTATGACTGACTGACATTTCTTTCAGCCAATTAGATGTGTGATTCTCCACAAGGGGGCGTGTCTAGGCATAAATTGGCGAATAAGAATTCCCGTTATATTGAGGATGAATACGTCAGTTCCACTTCTATTTAGACGAATCCGTAGTTTGTCTGTTAATTTAGACATGATTATACCCTTATTCACCTGATTTATTACTTCATCAGGTAGGTCGAATGACACTATTTCAAATGGCGTCGATGTCCTTAGAACACGAACCGTAGTTTTACTATAAAGAAAAAAAAAACATTATTATAGTTAAACTATTGTAAACCACAAATTCACCCTTCTTTGCTAGACTAACGTTAACTATAGCATTTCTAGAAAAACCTGTTATCCAAATTACTACAACTTTATTGTAATGTATTACTGTAATGACTCAGTATAAGTGTATTTGCATCAAGAAAATGTCAATAAATGGCCAATATCCGTCAAAACAAACAAACAAACAAAAGAAACACACGATAGCTTTATTGTCACTAAATATTCACACAAGTGATCACATATAAATATCATTACGCCTACAATATAATAATTATTATATAAACACAATAGCTTTATTGTTACTAAATATTCACACAAGTGATCACATATATAAATATCATTACAATATAATCATTATATAATGACAAGTGCAATTCTATAATAATCATATTAAAATAAATACATATTTTATGTGTCTTAAAGAACATAAAGTTTCAGTATTTGAGCTGATGACAGCTTTGAGTATAACTGTTTCGTTGAGCCAGCTGTAAATGCAATAAAACCAACATAACCTTAGTTCCCCCCCTAAAAAAAGAAAATTCTCTCATCATTTTCTCACTCTTTACTTCTTTCAAGCCTTTGTGAGTTTCTTTCTTCTTTTAAACACAAGAGAGTGTATTTTTTAAAATGTCAGAAACCTGTGTTCATTGACTTCCGTAGTATTTCTTTCTACTATGGAAGACAATGGTTACAAGCTTTTAGCTTTCTTCAAAAGATCTTTTTTTTGTGTTCAACAGAATAAAGAATTTCATAATAGTTTAGAACCACTTGAGGAAAAGTAAATAGTACGTTTTTTTTTGTTTTTTGGGGGGGTGAAAATATCTGTTAAAATAGCAGTAAATATTGCTTATATAGCTTTCATATATTAACATATGAGATAATACATGTTTAAAAATGTATTAAGCACTTGGTCCAGCAAACATCTTCTTCCTGCCCTCCATGCCTGACATCGCATCAACATTTTTACGCCAGTCAGTCACTTCCTCTTTCTGTGTGAATAAAAATTAAATTGATATTTTGATAAACTGATATTTTGGTATTTAGCAAAATATATAATAATATATAAATATAACAATACAGTTACAAAAACAAAAGAAAGCATATTAAAAAGGTTTTTAGAAAATATTCTGAAAAAAATAATAATGGTAAAAATTATGTAAAAAAATATATATTTCTATTTTTCTTTAAGGTAGACAAATAATATATTAAAATAAAAAAAATATTAATTATTTAATTATTCATTCATTCATTTTCTTTTCGGCTCAATCCCTTTATTAATCTGGGGTCGCCACAGCGGAATGAACCGGCAACTTATCCAGCATATGTTTTACGCAGCGGATGCCCTTCCAGCTGCAACCCATCTCTGGGAAACATCCACACACACTCATTCACACACATACACTACAGACAATTTAGCCTACCCGATTCACCTGTACCGCATGTCTTTGGACTTGTGGGGGAAACCGGAGCACCCAGAGGAAACCCACGCAAACACGGGGAGAACATGCAAACTCCACACAGAAATGCCAACTGACCCATCCGTGGCTCGAACCAGCGACCTTCTTGTTGTGAGGTGATCGTGCTACTCACTGCGCCACCGTGCAGCCAATTATTTAATTATGATTTATTTAATAAAGTTGTAGTTATTAAATTTTATTGGCTGAATAAAAAAGGAAAAATATAAACTTTTAATATTTGTAATAATATTTACATAATTATTTTTTAGATTAATATATAAACAAAATAATGTAAATTTAAAGTACAGCAGATTTTGCTTTAAATTAAAAAATGAAACAAAAGTGATTAGATCAAATTTAAATGTGGCATAACAAGTGATAGGTAAACTGACATAATAGTTTAAATAAAATAATATAAAAAATAAATATGTGTTATTAATAAAAAGTATATTGAAACAAAATAAAAACTTCATAATAATTATTTCATGTTGTTTTATGCACAAACAAAATAATAAAGGCTTCTATTTTATGATATTTGCATAAAATGTAAACCAAAAATATTAGAAAAAGCTTTAACCATAAAATACATTACAAACAATAACATTACAAAATATTGTTAAAACAAAAATAAACATAAAAAATGATTTATATTAATGTAAAAATGCATTTTTCATACACACATTTTAAATATTTAATATAATGAATATTAATAAATATTTATATTCTTAATTCCAAATAAAATGTTAAATTAGTTTTATAATAATATTATTACTGGCTAAATAGACAAAACAAATATTTATAATGTGTACATTCAATTTAAATATAAATAATAATCAAATGTACATAAACTAATATACAGTTGAAGTCAAAATTATTAGCCCTCCTGTAATTTTTTTTTCTTTTTCCTTTTTCAAATATTTCCCAAATAATGTTTAACAGAGCAAGGAATTTTTCAGAGTATTTCCAATAATATTGTTTCTTCTGGAGAAAGTCTTATTTGTTTTATTACGGCTAGAATAAAAGCAGTTTAAAATTTTTTAAGGTTAATATTATTAGCCCCCTTATGTAGTATTTTTTTTCGATTGTCAGTGCCTAATTACCCTAACTTGCCTAGTTAACGTAATTAACCTAGTTAAGCCTTTAAATTACACTTTAAGCTGAATACTAGTATCTTGAAAAATATCTAGTAAAATATTATGTACTGTCATCATGGCAAAGATAAAAGAAATCTGTTATTAGAAATAAGTTATTTAAACTATTATGTTTAGAATGTGTTGAAAAAAATGGGGGAAAAATATACAGGGATCTAATAATTCAAGAGGGCTAATAATTCTGACTTCCACATATATTATATTCCACATATATATATATACTGTATGGTTACAACAACTTTTTATTAAATATTTAATTGAAATCAAACTGAGGTGATTCTTACCTTTTCCTCCTCCTTCTTCACTGTTTTTAGGTTTGCTTTAAAGTCAATGGACTCTTTGTGCTTGGCACCAAACAGAGCCCCCAACATGGCATCAGCAGACACTCGCACTCTCTTCAACGCAGGTCTCTTCATTTTACCCTTCAGCTCATAGATTTTATGGTTTAAATCTACAATCTACAGTATTAAAAAACACACACCAATAAGTACTACTTAATAAGTAACAAATACATTCAATAATGCTTCTACATAGTTTGTTCATGCATTTTTCAATCATCAAAATGTACCTCTTTTTCATTTTTGGTAACTTTAGATTCAATATCATATCGCTCCTCATCAACAACATCGATTTTTTGATGCAGTTCTTTGCATAGATTCTGTAAACAGAGCACTGGCGAGTGAGAAAGAACTTTATAAAGTTAATTCTTACTCAAAATGCGTACAAATATTAACCTGTAAGTCCTGAATCGACAGACCGGAGAGTTTGAGAGGAGGAGCTCTTTCACTGAGCGTTTGTTCTCTGTCCAGCTTTTTCTGCTCTTTCTCCTCCTCAAGCAGTGTGCTCGCCTTCTTCAAGATTTTGGTCTGGAATGAGATCAAATTAGGAGAATATGGTCATGTAATATTCATAGACGCACAATGGCTAGACTAGTTGTGTATTCTGAATAATTGCTTACAAACTCATTTATACGCAGGGAGTTTGAGGGAGTCACTTAAAACGTTCATTTCAATTGTAAAACATGCGCCAAACATTTGACCAAGTTTTATAATAAGATTAGTTTATACATTTGTTTTTAAATATTATTGAAAAAGAATTTTTTATGCCCTTTAAGCCAAAATATGGTTTAGTGTTTTAATGTGAAGACATGATTATTAATATTAGTATTGTAAATACAATTATGTGGAATATGATCATATAATATTATTATTATTATTATTATTATTATTGTTGTTGTAAAATAATATTTTTCACAGATTTATTTAATAACAATATTTTAATTGTCAATAATAATATTAATAATCATATTATTATGATTGGTTGTACACAGCACCTTATAACTTGTATATTTATAACAAATCTGTACATACAATTCAACATCCAGAGCTTTTGTCTGATTGTATCTGTGTTTAATGTTTGTTGTCTTTTTCATATTTATTTCGTGTTGTCACGTGTCACTTTATGTACACTGGAAGCTTCTGTAGCCAAAGCAAATTCCTTGTGTAAGCACACTTGGCAATAAAACTGATTCTGATTCTGATTATTATTGTAAAGTAATATTTTCCACTGATTTATTTTATAAAAATATTTTAATTAATGAATTAATCAACTAATAAATAATAATAATAATAATATTACTACTACTACTACTACTACTACTACTACTACTAATAATAGTAATAATAATAATATTAATATTAATAACAATTGCAATTACATGCGTTTCTCACATTTAAACAAATATTTGTGGCCAGTTTAAGGTCATTGACTGGCTGTCTGTAGGAGTGGTAATTTTAAACACAAAAATAAATACTCACTTTTAAATATAGCCGTCGAGATGCTGTAATCTTGGGCTTTCTCTAAAGTAGAGAAATGATGTAATAATTAGTGTTGTCACAATACTGGAATTTGATACAATACCTTGAAAAACATTGATATTCGATACCATTTTCGATACCATGAAAAGTATACAAATGAAGTAAAAGGAGAAAAAAAATACTAAGCAATATAATGCTTTTATCAGGTACATCAGCAGTTCTTAAGTTCAAAAGGCAACAGATTACAATAAAAAAACTAAATTAGCATAATCTTATCAAATTTTCTGATTAAAAGTGTTCAAGTGTTCAAATCTTAATATTATTTTTAATTATTCATCTTCCCGCTGGTGAGAAGAGAGAGTGTGAGAGAGGAAAGCCAGTATCGATACTAACCAAAAGCAATATTGTATCATTTGAAATATTTCAGTATCATTATTTATTGATATATCAATATTTTAGACAAAACCAATGATAATATATAAATAAAAATACATAAAGTGTCAAATTAATCATATTGTTTTAATATGTTGTTACTTACCGGGCTGCCAAAGATACAGGAGAAGAAATAAAATCAACACAATATTTTATGTGTAAACATACAATATGTATAATTTTTTTGAAATATGTAATAATTTATTATTTACATAATAAAAAAAATCTTAAAATACTTACACAGATTCAGACATGTTTGTTTTGTTCCTGAAGACTTAAAAATGGTAAATACTTGTTAAAAATAAACTTGTGTGCAGACTACAAACAAATAAACAAACATTTGTACGTTGCATAAGAAAATACTGGTTCCGTTTTGCTATATCAAAATGTCATGTGTAATTGGCTTTTATTTTTAACTGTTTGTGAAATTTACAAGCAATTTCTAAGCAGGGTTATAATAATGAACTAATACTAAAACTTTATAATACAATAACAAAACTAAAATAATCTTTGTTATTTGAAAAAAAAAAAGGAAAACATATTTTATTTCGGCTAGATGACATTTTGATGTTTTGATCATTTTGATGTTATTTAAAATAACTAAAACTAAAATGAAAACCACTATAAAATATAGACATATTATAGAAAATTATAAATTATAAAAATTACAACAACAAAAAAAACACCTAAAAAATCTCTAAAACTTTAATAATATTGGAATAATTATTATGAAAAATATTCAAATATTAATATTATACTTTTGTATACAAAAATTAAATCAAAAATAAAATCAAAATATCACACTAAGTTTTTTTAAGCTAAAAAATATATATGTATTTGTATAATTCTCTGTGCTTTATTTAGTCTAAGATGATAAACAATCAAACATCACACATGAATAGCTTAAGCAGTTGTTATACCCTGGAGGTCCTTACCTCAGATGATGGAAGTGTGACTTTGTTTTGGCCACAGGGAAGAAAGTCTGCAGATTTATAGATTCTGATGTACTCGTGAGAGGCTCACTAAAATAGACCACTGTCTACACCATTATCACTGTCAGATGCTTCACATCGCCGGCCGCAGAGTGACGGACCACCTGGTGCTCAAATGTATTTTATGTTCTCTAGACTAAGGGTGAGACAATAATACTCTCAACATTCATTCATCATACTATACAGTTTAGAGTTACAACAGAGTTAAACAGCAAACTACATCTTACATCGAGGTCAATGCTTAGTCCTACTTTAGCCTAACAAGAGTAAAAGAATTAGACAACATTTTAAGATCCCTCCCGGTTATTGTTTATCAGATGTTCCTTCTTCAAATGTGGTTCTTCATTGTGTTCATCACTCAATAAACCAACATGTTTTCATGAGGACAATGAGCATAATTTAAGAGCCGGAGGGGGGGACCTTGGAAAATGACGTGGGCCCTTGGAATCGTCCTATGGAATCGCCCTCTAGCGGGGCCCCTGTATATGAGAGACGGTTGGTATTCATTGCAAGGCCTCTACATTTCATGCTCATTTTTGACTGCTGTAACCTTCAGAAATTAAAATGACTTCGTACTACTAAAACTCCTTCAAATAATAATAATAATAATAATAATAATAATAATATATTTTTAAATGTTCTCTAATTGTCACCTCCACTGTATATTTGTGCATTGTCTTATCACATGTAGTCTGAAATGAAATATAATTTGAGGTGAGCATTTTAGGGTAGTTTTTAATAGGTTAGGTTTTTTTTATTTTTTACCCAATATCTAGAGTCTTTACATGCAAGTATGAATGATTTTATGAAAGGATTTAAAAGGGACATTAAAAGAAAATTTGATGATATGTAGGATTTTTACATTATATTTAGATATTTTCTTAAAATTCCAGATCTGAAATTAGAGATAATCATAAACAAGAAACCTCAAACAAAGTGATCCCTGACAGCTGTTTTTCTTCTTCCTGGTATGTTGTTGTAGGCTGCCATCAATCGGTTTTTAGAAGAACTGCAGCTGTATTCAAAATACAGGTCTCAATTTAGTGTCTGGATTCAATGGCTGTGTATTAAGATTAATTAATTACTATTTTGGTGCTGCATGGAAATCCATAAATAGAGGGGTTTTTTTATCTCACCAAATGGTTTTTATTCTTGTTATTCCTACGCTTTTTTGTATATAAACCACTGTTCCACTGAATGACATTTTATTGAGTGTCTTCAGTAAATTATGGTAAAAGGGGGATACATTTAGTTTGAAGACTTTTATTGTTTTGAACCTTGAAATCCCCTTTTCATCTGACTGGTACAGAGCATTTAGTTATATATGTTACTAAAATTACATTAAATTCAATGTTTTTATTCGCTATAGGTTGGTATCTTGTAATACTTTATGTGGTTGCATTTGTTTACCGATATAAACTAGTTCTGATGGTAGCTTTTTAGGTTGATTAAGTGATATTAAAACATTTTTTACGTGAATAATAGGATTTATTTATTTACCATTATTTAGGTATTGCCACATTTATGTTAACATTTCCTTCAGTGATAACCTACAATGAAAAATATAATGTTATTATAATAACATTATTAAAAAAATAATGTTCATGTTTTAATTTCAACATTTACTAAGAAAATACCTGAGCTGTATGAACAACCAATCATTAGTTTTGTTTTTATTAACTTACAGTAAGTTTTATTGCAGTATTACTCATTATGTAATGTCAGTTAACGTTGGGATAAGGACTGTAATTATTGCAACCCTGTACCTTGTATCTGTAAATTTTGAGTATTTTTACAAAGCAAAAATATACAAAAACATTTTTTTCCCTTTATCTTTATACAGACCCATCTGTGAAAATGACCCATCACTTCAGTTTGAAACAACACCTCAATTAGACGAGCATGATGTTTTTGACTTCGAAGCACCCTACAGAGGGCGATATATCCCATTTGCAAAGCACCCATTGTCTCTGGGCACATACAGTCCAGCCTTTTTGTTGTTAAGAAATATTGTAATAGACTATAATAGTATCATTTTCAAAAATGTGCACTTTGAAACCCTTTTTAAAATTGTTTCAGTCCTTCAAACGCTTTCAGGTTTTTGTCTTTAGTTGAAAATAAATCATGTAAATGCTCTAAAGAATATTTATATTAATAAAGCTCTCACCAGAGCTATAATGGTAACATAACAAAATAACAATATCTTTACCACATTCACAACTTTTTTTTATTTTTCAACTGATGAACAATATATAGACTGGCAATCAGAATCCAGCCAATCAGAATCCTTTCTGCATTAACAAGCTTAAGAATCGACAAAGTACACACTTATAATAAACAAAACATCATCATGCATTGGTGTGGACTAATTCTATATGTTTATTTTTAAAGTTATATATACAAAGATGATAATAAATAATCCTAGCAATGATACTTTTGCCTTAAAAATTATAAAAAGAAATATTACGGCATTACTGTACAAAACATTTGATGCCATCTCTGATTTGGTATTGCCAACTGCCACTTTTAGGCCTCTTTAGCTTGCCCTTCATCTCAAAGATCTTTTGACTCATTTCCTGTATCTTTATAAACACACATCCTTTGAGCTGCTAAGCTGACAGCTTGATTCAGTGCTATAGAGAACACTAGTTTCACTTTTAAAGGGATAGTTCATCTAAAAATGAAATGTGTGTTGTTAAAGGATTAGTTCACCCAAAAATAAAAAAATTCAGTTGTTAATTAATCATCCTAATGTCCTTCCAATCACCTTAGACCTTTGCTCATCTTTGGAACACAAATTAAGATATTTTAGATGAAATCCGGGCGCTCTCTGATCCTCCATAAAGAGCAACAGTCCCGAGATCTCCAAGTCTGGTAAAGGAACCAAAAACATTCCACATGACTTCAGTGGTCCAAATGTAATCATATGAAGCTCCAAGAACACTTTTGTGCACCTTTGTTCATACATTTTATTTCTTCCTCATCAGGTCATTAGGGTGTACATTTACAATGGGCAGTACGATTGCCATAAGAAACAGCAGCGCAACACATAAGCATTGTATTGCGTGTACTAAACGTTCACAGGGACCTGAGTTTTTTTTGTTGCACAAATGTTTCTTGGAGCTTCGTATGAATGCAGTTGAACCACTGAAGAGGAATAAAAGGATTATGTGTTTGGAACAACATGAGGGTGAGTAATTAATGTTTTAATTATTTTTAATTATAAATAATTTTTATTATACTCTTTAACCCTTATGTTATCATAGAATTCTGTATATGTCATTCACCCTTCAGGTCAAAAATGACTTACCTTTACTAAAACTCTAAAATAAAGCATCTAAATTACTGTTTATTCCTCAAATCTATTTTGCAGGAAGAAATAACCTTCCTCATCACAAACTCTGTAAGTATCTAGGATTTCCCTCATCAGTGTTGAGTTTTCCATCATTGTTTAATAAGTGGGCACTACTCGTTTTTGACTAAAGTAAAGGCTATATTTTATAATGCTAAAAGTAATTATTATTTATTATTATTATTACTTACTGAGTGTGTCTGTGCTTGGGGTGTTTGAGAGTGTGTGTGTTGTAGTGTGGATGTGTGTGCCAGTAGTTTTTGTGGTGTAAAAATGGTTTTATAGCTGGTGGGTCAAAATTGACCCGAAGGACAACCGTTGTATCCTAAATGTGTACAGCCTTCATGAAAGTATGATAATAGAAAGTTATATTTTTTTGTAATGTTGGGGTCATTTTGAGGAAAAGTCACCAAACTTCAAGATTAAAAAAACAACATTGTTTATTATAATCTTTTTTTTCTGCTGTTAAAATGGCGTCTGAGTCATTTTTGACCTGTAAGTCAACAGTAAATTACACAATTACACATTTTTTTGTACCTCTTTGTCATTTTTGGCCACCTTAATGCTGATGTCATATCGTTTCTCATCGATCACATCAGTTTTTTGATGCAAATCCTTGCAGAGTTCCTAGACACAAAACAAAGATTAACAGAATTAAATATGGGAACAGTTTACTTGAAGTCAGTATATAGGATCCATTACAAAGTGAAAATGATTTTTGGCGGGTCATGAGCAGATTGTGAGGGAAGCTAAACTCTGCTTGCAAAGAGTTTGACTTTGGAAAGAACTATTTAGATGTGAAAGGGCTTCCCCTTTACTCCCCCGATCTTTGATTTCATGACAACTTTAAATCATTTAGTCATAACCTACCTTTAATTCCAGGCCGGAAAGTTTAAGTGGAGGAATTCTTTCGCTCAGCGTATGCTCTCTTTTCTTTTCTTTATCCCTCTTCTCCACCATCAGCATTTCCATTGCTGTTGACAGTAGCCTCATCTTCAGGATGCCAGATCCATTATTATCATGCCAAATCAAAAGGTATTATTTTTTGCGATTATGGACAAATAAATGACTATTAATACACTTTTTTTTCTTAAACCCATGATTTTTGTAAAGATTATGGTTAACTTCGGTCAAACTGTAACAACATACAATGTAGTTACAGTTTGACCGAAGTTAACTAATTTACACAAAGATCTTGGGGCCTTAT
>CAIGQW010054212.1:12646176-12688158 GCA_903798125.1 Danio choprae | reverse complement strand
ATATAAGAAAACCTATCCCTGCTGTAAACAAACAATAGAAAACATTTCCAAAATAACCAAAACAATTTCTAATAATTCTCTTACTACAAATACCATTAAAAACATTACCTTAATAAAAATCAGTAGATTTTGGTTTCTAACGTATTTTGGGATATCTCCCATTAGCATTTATTAATTTTAATTATTGACAACTGGCAAAAAAAATTAACAGTATAGAGCCCCCCAAAAAACATTAGTTTCCACTAAAAACATTATACACAAGTTCTGACGATGTCTATAGTTAATTTTTTTTTCAGGGGATTAGAATTAGCAAAGTACTTGACTACGGATATTGATGAAGTGTAGCGCAGTACTGTCTCTACATGAAGACACATGTAAGTCTAACTGTGGTCAGCAGGTGGCGCTCACCTTCAAGCCCAGCCGACGAGCTTACGTGATCTTGGGCTTTGGCTTTGATTGAGGTCTTTGGTTGAAGCATTCAGTGAAACATAGAAGAGAATGTTGATTGAGACATATCACAGATATCATAATTCATTCATTTTCATTTCGGCTTAGTCCCTTTATTAATCTGGGGTCGCCACAGCGGAATGAACCGCCAACTTATCCAGCATATGTTTTTACGCAGCGGATGCCCTTCCAGCTGCAACCCATCTCTGGGAAACATCCATACACACCCATTCACACTCATACACTATGGACAATTTTAGCTTACCCAATTCACCTATAGCGCATGTCTTTGGACTTGTGGGGGAAACCGGAGCACCCGGAGGAAACCCACGCCAACACAGGGAGAACATGCAAACTCCACACAGAAACGCCAACTGACCCAGCCGAGGCTCAAACCAGCGACCTTCTTGCTGTGAGGCGAACATGCTACCCACTGCGCCACTGTGAGGCCCATATCATAATTCATAAAGTCCTTTTTCTAAGATGAAGATAAGCTACTCACGCGTCACTTATTTTTCTGTGGTCCTCGTTTATCTGCAAAATAAAGTAACTATTTAATACAGTCATATCTACTTTGAAATACATGTTAGGGAAATTAACAAACAAGAATCATCAAAATAACACAGATTTATTAGTAATTATTTAGGTATTATTTAGATTAGATTCAGTTTTAAAATTAGATTTTAGATTCAGTTTTAGTTTATTCTAATAGTTGTAATATCTTTTCAATTCATCTTAAGATTAAATATTTTTATTTATTGATTTTTAAAAGTATTGCATAAATATAAATAAATATTAATATTATATTACTTAAAAGATTAATCAATAATTTATTTGATTGTTTCAGTTAATGAAAAAGTATTTAATAGTTTCAGTTATTTCAGATTTTGTTTTCATAATTTTAGTAAAACAGGGTTATAAATAAGATCACGATTGAGTTAGAAGTCAAATGTTTCTTCAGTTAGTTATCAAAGAAGCATTTCTTGTTTGTTTGTATGTAAATAGCTTTTATATTTATATAATGCTTCAAATTGAATTAAGATAAAGTTAGTCTTAAAACTTTGTCTAGTTATACATTAGTATATAAACAATTTTGAAATAATTTAATGATTGTATTGATTCACTTAACACAGATTTTAATAGTTCTTATTAATAACAAAACTAAGCATATGGAAAAATAGTATAGACATGAGAAAGACAATATAAAGTCATTTATAGGGGAATGTCCGTCTGCAAGTTTCACTTGTTATATGCATTAAAGCAAAAATAGACATTTAATCAAAACAACAGCCAACATAAACGGTATTATTCCACAAAATCATTGAATAGCTCAAAACACACAGCATCATAAACTTTGCATATTTAATAAGGTTTATGCAATATTTGAAAGATCTTGCATAAATGAATAGTAATCTATTAACGACAGAGGTAATCAGATCTTTTAATCCATCCGTTTGACCTGTAAGTGCTCTACACAGCGGTAAGAGTTCTGTGCATAGCGTTCCTCAGTTTTAGCATAGGTGAAAATCTTTCGGGATTGTCGCTTATTTGAGAAACATCTGAAGAGATAACAATGCAAATGTGCCTAATATCCTACCAAATTTAAACAAATAACATTTACACCCTTTAATATCTACCACCAAGATTATCTATAAACCCTTATAACAACTGATTTGCCATTAAAAATATGCAAAAATGAAAAAGACATACCTGCTAGAAGAGAGCAAAGAGAGGAGTGAGAGTTTACTGGCTGACCAGGGAAATATGAAAATCCTTAGATTTATAGTATCAGCTCTCAGGGGAACGTCTTACTAAAATAGATGTCTGTCTGTGCCGCTCTACTGACATTTACTGTTCACACAGTAAACTAGAATAGTAAAATGTTCATTTAGACAACAGACATGAGGCTATGTAGTGTGGAGTGATCTGAATGCCTGATCTTGGTGGCCGAAATCATACCGATGGTCAGAGTGACCAGATCATAATACAGTACAATCTTTGTGGAAATTACAGACTGTAAGAATAAATGTGCCACATTGTAATATGCTTTTAATTTGGGCTGCGCAATCGTTTCAGCATAGAATATTCACATCACAGAATCTGCAATGTCAAGTTGGGATTATAGTTGAACTACAGTTCAGAACACTGTGGAGTCATTGCAGACTTTAACTGTATTAGAGTACATTTTTTTAATTTGCTTGAGTTTTTTTTAGGCCTGTGACTGTATGATTTCAAGAAAATTCTAACCATTTGTATATAAGAAATACAACATTTGTAGCTTTAACAAGGATTAATTGTGTAAATTTTTGTACAATGAAGACTATAGTGTCATTTATTTACATTTGATTGTTTTTATTTCTGTACCTGGATACTCTCCAAAAAACTATAATGCACCATTTAATTTCTTTTTTCTTTCTTTCTTTTTTTTTTGCTTTATTCTATTTATGTATGCGTACAATTTGTTTATTATATTTTATACGGATGCACTGCCCTACAAAATCAACCCAATCAGTCTACAATGATTAATTCTTTACGAATAGAGCTGTTCAAGTCATCTGCTGAAATTATATTCATATCGCAATATATATAGCAGAAAAACAAAACATTGCAATGTCTGGTTTTTTTTTCAGTATCGTGCAGCCCTTTACTTTTAATGTACTAATAGTGCTCATAATAGAAATATAGCCTATGAAAAATGTAATGTCAGATCATATTTAAATATGTACATTCATTAATATGAATGAACATGAATTTTAATATAATATTGTTTATTAATATTTGGATGAATATGTATATACAGTACATGGTTATGAAAAAAGGAAGAGACTACTTGACAATTCTCTGGTTTTACAGTTTACAGAGTGAAACATTTTTTTTGTTTTACTCTGTAAACTACATATGTCATTTCTTCCAAATTTCAAATAGAAACGTAGTCATTTAAAGCTGTGTTTCTCAACCACATTCCTGGCGGACCACCAGCACTGCATGTTTTGGAAGTCTCATTTGTCTGTTACACACATTGCAGGTCTTTTAGTCTCTGCGAATGAGCTGATGATCTGAATCAGGTGTGTTATGTTAAGGAGACATGGAAAATATGGAGAGCTGGTGGTCCTCCAAGAACGTGGTTGAGAAACACTGATTTAGAGCTTTTTTTTTTCTTAAAATAACAAACAACGTGCAATGTTTACTTTTAGACAACACTATACAGTTTCAATGTTTTAACTTCAGAAGTGTTATAAAATTAGGTGGATTAATCCAAATGTTCAAACATTACAAATCAAAATATTTGTTATTCTGGAAAAAAAATTTTTTTTTTAAAAATAAAATATTTGAAAAATGCTTTTCACGACAGTGTTGGACTGGTTATATAAAAATGTTCAGCCAAGCAGTAAGGCGCACGTCTAATGATAGCTTAGATTTCAAAAAGGTGCATGTTCTTGTTCAGTTGTGAGCACGATTGTTATGATGTTTGGAAAATTTGCCAAAAAATGTGCCCCTTTATATGGAATAACTTTTACGTAAAAACGACTTTTTATTGAAAATGTGTGAGCAACTTGCAATGAAACCAGACCTTCTCTGACTTTATAGTCATCTATGAAAGCCTATAATTGATTTTTGAATGACTCAAAATGATGTAAAATGATGTTAAACTTTTCTGAGAGCCTCTCTTCTATTTCATGACACATTAAACATTCATTTAAATGTGCATCAATACATAGCCACTAATATTTGCTATCGACTGATTGTTTTAACAGCCAATTATATCATGTCAATGAAAAGTGGGCAGAAAAATGCATAAAATGTGTGCTTTGTGTAAAACAAAATGTCTCTTGTGAAGAATTGCTTTGAATTGTGTAACAATGACAACAAAACCACAGTTATAAGCTGTGAACTGCTAAAATATAAATTTTGTGTGTCATAAAACTATAAAAACTCCTGTTGGCCAATGTGTTCTGTATCAGAACAGAGTGCACGTTTACTATTGTTGATACAGCACTTGTGTGTCACGCTGCTGACTCTGATGGCAACATGCATATTGCACGTATAAATGCACACCATAACAACCCAATAGATGAAAGAAAGCACTGGTACACAAAGTCATATTTACCATTTGTTTTGCTGAACAAAAGCGTTTTTTATAGCTTTGTATGATTGCAGTTGAACCACTGAAGCAACATGTACTGTTCAGACAATGTTTTTGGTTGATTTTTTAAAATGTTGATCATCTCAGGACTGTTGCTATATACGGAGAATGAGGGAAGTCTCGATTTCATCTAAAATATATTTATTTGTTTAGAGAAAATCAACAAAGGTCTCAGGGGATTGGAATGACATGGGGGTGAATAATTAATAAGAGAATTTTAATTTTTGGTGAACTAACCCTTCAAGTTGCTGATCGCAGTTCACTTACCAGCCACTTGTGCCCCAGATGACAAGAGTTTCTGGACTACTAATAGATCCATAGGAACATTCAAATCAATTTTAGAAAAACTGTTCAGGAAAAAGTGAAAGAATAAGATGTTGGACCATGTAAAAATAAGTGAAAGGATTGAAGTAAAGATAGCAAACAGTTCCTGCAATCTAAGTTTATACCAGTTAATTTCCATGTAATGTTATGCCATGACAGTCCTCTCATGAACGTGATAATTCCCATGCACATTAAGCAAGCAATTTTCTGGCAGGAGGCAAAATGGTATAAATCTTTTCTTGTGTTTGGAGGACAGTGAGGTGGAAACGCTGTCTAATTGTAATGTGAGCTGCTTTAGTCACACCTCATTCTCTCTGAGGTGACGCTCCGAGACATGTAATGAATTACCACCTGCCGTTTGTCCTGGATATATTTTTAGGCCAGATGATGGGATGCCAAACACCAAAGTTCTTGTCTTTAAATGGTATAGTGTTCATATGAAAACTGCAACGGCCAGTATGAACAGGCTTAACTAAACCTAATGCTAAAGACATTAAAAGGCATTTTGTTGCTTGAAATAATAGAAATGTTAACTGGAATAATAGAATACTAAGAAATGTAAATTTTACTGTATATAAATAAACTAGTATCTCAGTTATTCTAGAGATACTGTGCTCTTTGCTCTGTATCATATTATGCCATTTTAATGTATTATTTTCTGAGAAATATAATCCTAGCTGTCCCTTTAAGAGATCAATAAACAGATTTACATGACACCATTTTCAACTAAAAACTGAAAATTTTCTTAATCAAAGTACACAAAATAAACTACAATTTTCACAATCACATGCATAGATATATTTGTTAAAGTATTGTTTCTTGCTACACTCATCATCTTTCAGTTAATCAATAATCAATATACATCTCAGGACCAGATGTATACTATTTTTTTTTAACATTTTGTTGGATTCATTCAATTCATTCAACAACAGTACTGTGTTTTAGCATACTATACATTTTGTGTCACTGGTCAGTTATAGCTGATTTACAGTATGTCCTATTCCTAACGAAGTACAATAACTATATAGCAAATGAATTATCCTGAAGCTCTTTAAAGCAGGATGGATTCTGATTTATTCTGTATCAGCTGGAAAAATTAGGATCCTCTTACCTTTACATATACATGCCAGATGGAACATAAATAAAATCATAGCATCAAGGTCTGTTAATGACAGAAATAGTTCTAAATTAGTGCTGATAAAATTGTGATTAATCATATTTAAAAATAAATAAATATACACAGTACACACACTTAGTTTATGTTAATACAAACTTTCTTTTGAATGCAATTAATATTTTACAGCACTAAATAATAACAGACATCTCTTCTTGCAAAAACTCATTTCCGGCAGGTAACCTAACCACCCACCACCCACCCCACCACACCATACATTTTTCTAAGACAAGAATGGGTGCTGTTTACTAGTTTTGGGACAACTTTGATGAACATTTGATCTACTTATGTTGATAAATATAAATATATTGACCTTTTTTGAATCTCCAGTCACGGTGGCTAGTAGTTTTCAAACATTATTAGCCAATCACCATTTTCACTAGCCACAATTTTGTTGTGGGGAAAATATATTTTATATGCATAAAAGTTGACTTTGGCATGCTAAAATTACTTGATTTAGATTTTGGGTTATGTCAACATGCCTCCTCCACGGGAGACTTCCCGAAGCTTCCTGGAGAGGTGGGATGTCTATAATAAACAATGGCAGAGACTACAACTATAACACTAACATAATTTTAAATCATTTTCAAAACATTTCCAGCTGATAAACAATATAAACTTTGTCAGCCAATCTAAATATTTTCTAGGCTGATATGGCTAAGAACTACACTCTCATTTCGGCATAATAATCAATGAACTTTTCTGCTGTACCATGGCTGCAGCAGGCACAATGCTATGACACGGCACCTTAAAATAGGCTATAGCTTCTGTCAATATAACCAACGTGACCACTTGCTTGCACAGGGTGAAGGTGACAAAACTGCAGCATGCGCTTCATAATAAAAAGCAAAACCAATGTTATGCTTATTTTTATGGTTATTGTTCTTGGCATGAGCAGGCCTTTAGTCAGGCTGCTGATTTCAGTCATTCAACTTTAATGCAATATTTTAAAACAACATATTAATATTTGACTTTTAACATTTTTTAAGTGCATGCCAATTGTTTTAGGTTCCACATTTATACAAATACAGTTGATTGATGTCAGACATGTTATGTCTGTTATGGGTGAGGTCAAATAAACAAATGTTCATGGCAAGGTCAGGACCTACAGGTCCGCTACATTTAGAAACGTTGTATCTAAACATCTCCACAAGTCTTTTGAACTGCTTCATCTTTGAAGTCTTTAATAGCAGGTCCTTATTGCAGGCAGTTTTTAAAATGAATAGACAAAATGTTTAGTCTTTTTTTGATCTGTGTTTATTTGAGACAGAAAAAGGATCACATGAATCATTTAGCAGCACATCAAGGAAGGATTTATTCTCTTTCTAAATAGCTTTTAAAACCTGCAACATTACGAAAGTAAACAAGCAACGATAATGAGCTCTTACTAAAATAAGATATTTGTTACTATGCATTTTATGAGCTTGCAATGATTTATACATTATTTTAAAGACATTTTTCTGCTGTCAGATCTTCATATGTCAGATCCTGTAAGAAAACAAATAAAATTCAGTGTGTCCAGCTGAAAATATTCCAGGTACAACGTTCTTAACCAAAAGATGACTAAAGGGGGTACATGTTAGAATTTGTATCTATTAATCCCTTTGTTATTGCTTCATAGGCAGATCTAGTCTCAAACATACTTAATAATCAATACAATATTATTAATATAATGTTCATTTCAGTTACCTCAGCTTTCGCTATGATGCAGAGCTTGCGCAAACATTTGCATATTACTGTGATTAGATGCTTTCTTAAGGGCTGCTTTCTCACTTCTGTCATTTAGATTGTTTAATTTGTTATTGAGATGAAAGTGTGCAACACATATTTAGATATTCATCTAAAAAGCTTTTTCTTCCCTCCAAATATACCTTTTTTGCATTGATGCACAAACTAATATTTTAGTATTATTATTATTAATAATGTTTTAAATTTGTATTATTATTCATATTATTCATACATACTCAACTCAAAAACAAAAAGGCAATAAACAATATTGTTAATTCTACGGATTACCAAGGATTTCACTGACCAATATGACAATAGTAATAGTAATGGTTTTGCCTCATTTCATTTTTCTAACGTTTTAAATGTTATTTGTTTTGTCAAGTTATTACATTTATATGTATTATATTGTTTTCAAATTTAAATAAGAATAATAAGACTATTAACAATCAAATTTATTTATACACTGTCGTGACGACATTAAAAAAATCAATTTAGGAATATTTAATATGCATAATTTGCCAATTAATGTTTTAATTTTAAAGTTTTTAAATTAAAAATAGTACTTTTATTGAAATGGGGTGACACGGTGGCGCAGTGGGTAGTGCTGTCGCCTCACAACAAGAAGTCCTCTGGTTCGAGCCCCGACTGGGTCAGTTGGCATTTGTGTGTGGAGTTTGCATGTTCTCCCCATGTTCGTGGGTTTCCTCCAGGTGCTCCGGTTTCCCCCACAGTTCAAAAACATGTGCTGTAGGTGAATTGGGTAAGCTAAATTGTCCGTAGTGTCTGTGTGCATGTCTTGGTCCTCCAGATTGGGGGTTGAGCGTTCGGCTAACCACTCACCTCATAAAAACTAGATGTTACAAAACACCAATGGTGCGGCTAAATATCAACTTCGATATAAACGAGAGTAAGTAAGTGAGTAAGTAATATTATTGAAATAAAATGATTCTCTACAATGTCAACATTGGCACTGAATTATTCATTCAAATGATTCATTCAAACAGCTGATTCATTGAGAAGCTAAGCAAGTGACTGTATAAATGGACTATTGAATCATGGACTCATTTAATAAAAAAAATTAAGATTCATCAATTCATCAATATATACCACTGTTCAGCACTATATATGCAATTTTTGTCTGATCTTGAGCTTGAAAGACTTGAAATATTATTATAAACTGACTTTGTTACTTTTGATTGGTGACATAGTGACTGACTTCAGGTTTTCTGCAGTTCAATTAGTGACCACAGATATTGCTATTGATAAAAAAAAATGTCTAAATTCCACATATAGCCTTTTAAAAATGAATTTTATTGCGAACATATAGCCCTTTTAAAAAAATTAAACAATGTCCCTGTTTATATTACCTTTTATTGTCCAGCATCAAACAGTTTCTTCCTGCCCTCCATTCCAGACATAGCCTCCACATTCTTACGCCAGTCGGTCACCTCTTCTTTCTGTAAGAGAAGCACGTGTAACAATAGTAAATTGCAAAATTTATATACTGCACATTACCACTCCAGATTTCTCGAACACATTTTAATGCACATTAAAAAAAAACTTACCTTCTCCTCTTCTTTCTTGACTGTCTTAAGGTTAGCTTTGAAATCCACAGACTCTTTGACCTTGGAGCCCAGAAGAGCACCCAGCATAGCATCAGCAGAGATCTTCACTCTCTTCAGCGCTGGTCTCTTCATTTTACCTCTGAGTTCGGTAATTTTGATGTTCAAATCAGTAATCTGACAGAGATGTGCATTTACTATAGATTAGATTAACATGAATTTCAATCTGATGCAAGGTAATTCCACTGAAGGTGCAGTATACTGTACCTCTTTTTCATTTTTGGACACCTTGGCTGAGATGTCGTACCTCTCTTCATCTACAACATCTATCTTCTGATGAAGGTCTCTGCAGAGAGCCTGAGAATGAAGTTCTGTATGAAAAGATGACCTTGGAATATTGTTGGGTTGCTTGTCAATGCTATTTCTAAGCATTTTTCTTTTTTATTCTGCAATTTTACAAATTTAACTGTATTTTATTTTAAATACATACTTATTTTGAACAAATAAAATTTAAGGTAATAATGCACACCTAGTTGTTTCGGAACACAAATTAAGATTTTGTTAGATGAAGTCCGAGAGCTCTCGGAAGTCCAGAAAAGGAAATATTATCAAAAATATTGTCGAAACATTCCTTGTGACTTCAGTGGTTTAACTGCAATCATACGAAGCTTCAAGAACACTTTTGAAGTGCCAAGAAACTGTACAAACAAATTTGGTCACCAATTTCTCTTCCTCGTTAGGTTGTCAGGGCTTGTGTTTACTATGGGCAGTATGATGTATTGCCATAACAGTCAGCAGTATGACATGCAAGCATCATATTACTTATTGTAAACCTGCACCCTGACCTAACACATGACAAACAGTAGCTGAACAAAGTCGTTTTTACAGATTTTTGTGTTAATATTGATAATATCTTTGGTTCCCTTTTAAGACTTTAAACGTCTCGGGATAGTTGCTGTCTATGGGGGATGAGAGAGCTCTCGGATTTTATCTAAAATGTCTTTGTGTTCCAAATTTGTAAGAAGGTCTCAGGATTTTCGAACGACGTGAAGTAATTGAGAACAGAATAAATTTTTTTTGGTGAATTAATCCTTTAATCTTAATCTTAAACTACTAAATTCATTCATTCATTTTCATTTCGGCTTAGTCCCTTTATTAATCTGGGGTCGCCACAGCGGAATGAACCGCCAACTTATCCAGCATATGTTTTACGCAGCGGATGCCCTTCCAGCTGCAACCCATCTCTGGGGAAAAACTACTAAATTAAATGATCTTATTCAATAAAATAATAATTCTAAAAAAGAGGAGGTAATTTTTTAAATTACCTGAAGGTCTTGAACCGACAGACCCGACAACTGCAGAGGTGGGACTCTTTCAGCCAAGGTGGTCTCTCTCTCTGTTTGCTTATCTTCTTTTTCAGCTACAAGCATAGCGCATGCTTTCTTCAGGAGCTTTGTCTGAAGCAAAGCAAAACATTTATTTCAAATGCTTCACCTTTAGATATTCTACCTTTTCTGTAAGATAGCCTGATACCTTTAAGAACAACCTCCTGGATGCTGAAATTTTAGATTTGGGTCTCTGGAAAAAAAAAAGCCAAATTATTACATTTTATTCTATTTGAATACAAAATGTCTGAAATTCTTATTATGGAATAAAGCCCACTTACCTGACTACATTGGTGATTTTTAAGTTTTGAAAAGGAATGAAAGTAGCAATGTGTTAACGATTTAGTAATATACAGCAGTAAATATTGTATGCCATAAAAAGAATATTAATATTACTTACGCCTCAGACATTGTGAACTTCTAAATGAATGGCAAATCACTTGTCAAAATCTGAAATATAAAGATTGGTGACTGATAAGCACCAATTGTTATTACAAAATACTTTTACAGATATTTTTAGTAGTTTGAGACAGTTACATCTTGAAGTAAATATGTGAAATAAGTGAAAAAGATTTATAGCTAAATATCTGTCATTTGCATAAGGCACCCAGTCAATATATAAGTTTTAAACCACAGTATATGTTTTAAACTACTAAAAAATTACAATAAAAGTCAACTTTTCAACATCAAAAGTTGTTGATTGTCCCATCATGCAATTCAATAGTGTAAATAAATGGAAATGAATCACTCATGATTCACAAAGTTAGATATTTTTTATTTTGTATTTACAGTGTATTGAAAACAACAAGCGATGTGTTTAATTAAACATGAAATTTAAATAAACTGAAACATAAATAAAAATAAAACATCAGTTAAATAGAACGCAGAATAAGACTTTTACTTTAACATCCTACAGCTTCAGACAAGATTTCAACCAATGTAACCAATCATGTCACATCAAAGTTTTCAAAGACCAAACTATCCTCGCTATGCCACACATTAACTCCATGTCAGCAGTTATATCTCATGGGTGATTCTGGTATTTTTAGAGCAATCAAATGCATTGGTTTTACAGTTAGCTGTGCCAAATAGTACAATAGTTCATACCTGTTTCTCCAAAGATCCTCAAGGCAATGAGTAAGGCTGGACAATGTCAGTCCACAAGGAAACTCAGGCAAATTTTATGGCCTCTTTGGGCTCCTCTGAGTGGCTTACTAAAATAGACTGAACCCTTACACCCTGAGTCTCATTTTACTCAGCACCATCAAAACACAATTGCACACATTGTCCACTGCCAGTCACACTCTTCATTTCCCATTGTTTGACCCTACAAGGCAGGAAAGGCTTTGCTTAAGGGCACTGGTTGTACGACTCCTATTGCAAATTTGAGCCTATGAGTTTTTTTTATCGCCAATCAATCGAGTTTTAATTACTGATCAATCAAGTTTTAATCGCCAACCCATTGCATATGAACCCTCAATTAATTGAGTTTCAATTATCAACTCAGTTTGCCATCAGCAATTAATAGAGTTTTCATTGCCAATTCAAGCTTTAATCACAAATGAATTGAGTTTTATTCAGCACTTAATTAAGTTTTAATCACCAAATCATTGTTGTAACTATTAACTGATCGAGTTTTATTTGGAAACTCGAGTTTTAATCACCAACCCATTGACTTTTATTCACCAATTATCAGATCAGATTTAATTAACCGAGTTTTAATCGCCATCCCATTGACTTTTAATCACCAATTCATTGAGTTTTAATCAGCAGCCATGGAGTTTTAATTGCCAATTAATCAAGTATGAATTGGCAACCCATCAAGTTTTAATCGGCAATTAATAGATTTTTAATCATCAACCCACAGAGTTTTAATTGCCAATGAATTGAGTTTTAATCGCCAATTAATCAAGTTTTAATCATCAACCCACCGCGTTTTATTTGCCAATCATTCGAGTCTTAACCATCAATTGTTCAAGTTTTAATCACCAATTATTTGAGTTTTAATCATCAACCCACTGAGATTTAATTGCCAATTTATTGAGTTTTAATCACCAATCCAGCTATTTTTAAATCGTTTTAACCAACAATTAATCATCAATAAAAGTTCAATAACTTCATTCAGAGATGTAATTTGGAACAACATCAAGATTTCCTTATGTTTTTCCTTGTAGTAGGTCGCCAGATTGTTTCTGTATAATCCAAATAAAATTCATTTTATTATCTTTACCTTGACTTGTTTCTTGAATTCAATTTAGTTGAATAACCTCACAGCATATGGGAACTTAAAACCAGCTACACACATACATATACGCAACCAAGTGCAGCAATGCATTTCAAGGACGCCGTTTTGAAAGGGAACCACATGGTGACACAAAGGTTCTTTTGTCGAATGGGATCATTTATTTTTGGAATGCCATTACATTGCAGTTTTTTACTTCCAGTATTACAGAAGGTGTTACAAAATCTGACATCTTTTATTCCTGAACAGCACAATATTGCATACAATTCATTTCCAGTTATCCAGCACTACACAAAACATAAAATTTAGTTTCAGAAGTAAGCATATCTGCCTACATATTGCAAGAAAGTACAGGAACTGGTAAAGACACACTCAAAGACAAGTTCTAAGGTTGACTACAAAAACATTATGAACAGTATAAACAGTGTTTGGTTGACATTAACAGTCGTAACAAGAAATCAAATTTGAGTTTGGTTTGGATTTTCTTGTGTGTTGGGAGCCTTCTTCTCTTTGTTCATATTGATTGTGTTACTTTGTTGTCTGAAAAATAAGAAAACATGTCATATTTCAATTAAAATGTTTTTATGGTGCTCAAACATAGTTAGATGTGACAAATTAGCTTTTTACTTTTTATTGTCCAGCATCAAACAGCTTCTTTCTGCCCTCCATTCCAGACATGGCCTCCACATTCTTACGCCAGTCGGTCACCTCTTCTTTCTATAAGAAGAACAAATAGATAAAAATAGGTTTAGAATGAGCCTTGATTTATTTCAATGACAAATGTATGAATGCATTGATAGGCCATGTACATACTGTACAGAACTGTACAGTACACTAACTTTACAGACCACAACTAACTTCTGAAATTGCAATGATTGATGCCATGGTCACTTTCTGCAATTTTCTGGGATTTATTTGGTATCTATTGTTTTTCACCAAAGTAATATTTGACCAAACATCTGATACATTTGCAGATCTTAAAGGCCCCATGACATTAATATAAAACATTTTAGATGTTAGTTTCAGTCTGTTTGCTTTATGGTCTATTAGCTAGTGTGCTCCAAAACAGTGTCAAAATTTGCATTTAGAAGTAGTAACTGACTAGTAACTGACATGCCCCGCCCCCTTCAAGACACTTTTAATTTGCTTTTCATTTGATGCGCTTGAGCTCAAACACTCTCACTGGCAGAGCTGTGATAAGAAAACAAAGTGCTATTGGCTGTTTATTTAAAAGGGGAGGGGCTATTCTATGTCCCACCCTCTCCTCATTTTTCAGTTGAGATTACATCAGACATCGAATAAAAAATGCACATTTCAAAGCACTTCACAAGACCTGTTCCCTTGTTTATGTTTAGAAGGCTGCTTTGCAGTATGTTTCTTGTAGTGTTGCCATGTCCTCAGAAAATAAGTCTCTTTTGGCTTATCTAGTTTGATCCAGTTTGTGGAGTAGTTAATAAACTAGGCAAGCTTGCACTTTTTTAATTCAATGAAAAATCTGATATTAAGTTGGCAACACATTATTTCTTGTGATTTCTTGTGAACTTGCATTCAGGAGATTTAATTAAACTGCCGTTGACAAACAAAACAAGATGCTTTCATGTTTGAAAAGCGGTTCTGCAGATTGTGCTATTAAATTGTTGCCATGTGCTTTAATTATAAGTGATCTTATTATGTGTTTTTTTGGACTTAAGGTCTTTGCACACTGAGTCCCAAATTTGTATCTTTTTTTTCATATTTGTTATTCTTAAAATTGGTCATGCATAGAAACCTTGCCCTCTGAGCTTGCACACTGATGTGTACGAATCAGAGGTTAAACGCATTACCTTTTCTTCTTCTTTCTTTACTGTCTTCAGATTGGCTTTGAAATCTGCCTTCGATGACATTTTGGATTCAGTCAGTGCACCAAGCATGGCGTCGTGGGACTTCTTGACCCTCTTCAGTTTGGTTCGTTGCTTTGAACCCTTCATTTCCCAAATCTTCTGGGTCAAAGTCTGAATCTGAAATGGACCACAGTGAGGGTCTATTTCAAAACAACTGTTTTGATTAATTTTGCATTTATTAGTTTGAGAATGGGGTTATTATATCTTTTATTTCTTTCATTTATTTTAATTGCAGTTCTAGCATCTATGGCTACATTCATGAAAGATGTATTTCTTACAAAAAACACTTACATTAAAACTTACAACACTTTGTGTTAACATTTATCAATGTTAACACTTACATTATTTTTCTAAAAACCTTATCAGTAGATTTGTTTTGACTTATCAAAACAAAAATTGTGTTCAGAAATGTAAATAAACCTGTATTAGAAAAGTATTAGAAGATAAACTTAACCAGAAAGTTGCTACAGAATTTCATTTCCAACTGAAACTGAATCCGCTTGTTAAGTGTGACGTCATGCGAAGCGGCTTCCGGGTCCAAGCCCCATATCAAACTGTTTGGAGAGACTCAACAAATGTTAATAATAAACATTTACAAAGCAATGAAATCTTTTTTAAAATCACGATTGCAATATATATATATATATCCATGCTTAATATCAGATGGCCAGAAAGTGATATGGCGTCTGTGATATAGTAAAATATTGGCGTCTGTGATGCAGCAAGTCCAGAGACTGTTGTGTACACCATGATTTTATATAAAATTCCCTTTAATGTGTGATGTGACTAAAAAGTGGTCATAAACAAATATTTTCTCAATTCAAACGAGAAGTGGCTTGGACCCGTAATACAGTATTCCATACGTCACGACTTAGCAAGCGGATATTGAGTAGGGGCTTATTTTATAGTTTCTCATCTTTCACTTGCAGCAAGCTAACGGTTAAAGGGGAGTCGCTTGCCCAAATTTTGCCGAAGTTGACATCAGGGAAATACAATCCAGAGCAGAAGTAAATAGTCCGATTTTGATTATAGCTTACCTTGCTAACAATGTGCGCTAACAATTTCTTGTGGACTTTAAATGTAAATTGCATGTTGCCTTGGTAACTAAAAAACAAATACAACTATAACAACAAACTAAAATTTAAATAAATTAAAAATGGAAAGTATAATAATGAAAACTATTTCATAATACATTCATTTTGTATTTCTAAGCGCGATACAGGGTCATAAATTCGTTACCTCTATTTCATTTTTAGCCACCTTTATTTCAAGATCATATCGAGCCTCGTCAACGACATCAATCTTGCGATGAAGCTCTTTGCAAAGTTCCTTTAAAAACATCAAAGGCATTCACATGAATATTTATATTTTCTCCTTGCAGACACTGTATTCAAGACAATACCTGGAGCTCCTGCGCAGACAAGCCAGACAGTTTAAGAGGAGGAACCCTCTCATTAAGAGCATCATCTCTTTCTCTTTTATTCTGTTCTCTTTCAGCTGCCAGCATAGACGTGGCCTTCTTCATTAATTTGGTCTGTAACGTAACATTACTGATATGACTCTCAAGTTCCAGATAAGTATACGGTTTATGGAATAGTACAACATGCTAATGCTAACACACTGCTATAACATAGATGGTCATGTCAGAATAGATTCAAATCTTACATTTAAAGAAATAGTTCACCCAGAAGTGAAAACTATCCCATAATTTACTCATCTTTAAGCCATCCTAGGTATTTATGTCTTTCTTTTTTCAGAATGGCATAAGTGAATAGGTTTTTGAAGCTCCAAAAAGCACATCTATTCATCATGAAAGTAAGTTCAGTGGATTATTGCCTTCTGAACTCACTGGAGTAGTATTAATTTTATGATGAATGAAATGGGGGCAACATGGTAGCTCAGTGGTTAGCACAGTTGCCTCACAGCAAGAAGGTCGCTGGTTTGAGTCCCAGCTGGGTCAGTTGGTATTTCTGTGTAGAGTTTGCATGTTCTCCCCGTGTTGGCATGGGTTTCCTCCTGGTGCTCAGGTTTCCCCCACAGTCCAAATACATGCGCTATAGGTGAATTGAATAAACTAAATTGGCCGTAGTGTATGAGTGCATGTGTGAATGTGAGAGTGTATGGATGTTTCCCAGTACTGGGTTGCAGCTGAAAGGGCATCAGCTGTGTAAAACATATGCTGGATAAGTTGGCGGTTCATTCCGCTGTGGCGACCCCTGATGAATAAAAGGACTAAACCGAAGGAAAATGAATGAATGAATGAATGAATTGGGCGAACTATGACTTTAAGGGTGTTTGATTTGTGCAGACAGTTTGAAAGAATTATACTGGAAAAATTATTAATGTAGTCAGAACTGTTGAAAGTTATGTTGAAGGCACAGGACTGAATTTAATATTTTGAAAAATTGTTAGAATTGAAAATAACCATTTTCTATTTTGTTTTAAAATGTAATTGATGAAAAAGCTAGATTTTCATTCTTCATTTAACACACTCTTAATATGCTGATTTACTGCTAAAGCAAACATTTATCATTAATTGTTAATAAA
The DNA here is from genome assembly GCA_903798125.1 of Danio choprae. Taxonomy (NCBI): domain Eukaryota; kingdom Metazoa; phylum Chordata; class Actinopteri; order Cypriniformes; family Danionidae; genus Danio; species Danio choprae. The sequence continues at coordinate 12,670,725 of CAIGQW010054212.1, read as the reverse complement.
TTAATTACAGCTTAATGTTGTTAGTGAAAAGAACAAAAACAAAAAGAACAGCATTTATTTGAAATACAACTCTTTTTTGTTACATTTTTATGTGTGTTTGCAAAATAAACGTATTAATTTATTTTTAACACATAATTAAAAATGTAAAAAAAAAAAAATCATATTTGCCCAAAACTTTTGAACATTATTGTAATTTATATTTAAAAACAATCATAAAACTTACTTTTAAAAGCAGCCGCCTTGTGGCAGTATACTTAGATTTTTTCTGAAAAGCAAAAAAGGTCATGCTTAATCATTCCAAATATCTTATTATGAATCTTATGAACTGTGGGATATAATACCAAAAATGAAGTGACTTACCGGTCTACAGCACAGAGCAAACCAAAGAGGAAAGAAAAAACACCCAAAATAGATGAACAAAAGAGATAAACTGATCCACTCAACATCAATCTTAATCATTTTTAAATATTTTTAAAATGTTATTAACCGCTTACCCTTCAGACATGGTGATTTCTCTCTATGGACCCTACAAAAAAAAAAAAATTTGATAATAAGTTCTCATTCAAATTAATGACATTGACTACACATACAAATTGTCCAACATAAGTCACAATCACAAAATGAATGTCCATGTACTGTATTTGATTTTAAATGTCTATCAGGTGATAATATCATTCACTGTATGAATGTCTGCATCAGATTTGCGTTTGGAAACAGTCCTACAGTCCACACATACAACACAGCCTGTAAAGGTGCCGAGTGCCAAGAATTTGAAAGGCAGAGGAGTCACAATGTGGAGGAAAATTTAATTTGGCGCCACTGTATCAAAGAAAACTTTATATATATATATATATATATAAACCACTGGTGCTAAGAACTCTGTCTGTACCTATTTATTGCATTCGTACCTGTTGTGCTGGATAAAGCACATGGCTGTTAACGTTTCCAGCCTGGCTAAATTTGAACATTGCTGCCATTCCTTCATATGTCCTGGCTTCAAGCTGTAGCCTTGAACTCACTACACTGGATGCTAGCACTTTCATATAAATGCTAGTAGCTAGAACTTGAGTTTCAGAAAAGATAGCTTTAGTCTGAATGGAATTGTTTGAATATTTTGTTAAAAACATGTTATAATGCATTTTGTTACCAGTAATGAACGTACAATTTGCATAGGGCAAACTCATTTAAACATTTAGACCAAACACTCTCATGTGGTTTGTCGATCACTTTAGTGTTTTTCAAAAGCTTTAGTTAACAACAAATGTATGCTGTTATTTAAAAACTTTGGAAAAAGTAAATACAAGATCAGATTACCTACAGAATCAACTAAACCATGAAAACGAATGACTTGTCTCGCATTATAGAATGTGTCGAAATTATGTTAGCATGTTTTGGTTTGTAAAATAGTGCTAATGGCTACTATTTTACAAACCAAAACATGCTAACATAATTTCGACACATTCTATAATGCGAGACAAGTAATCCGTTTTCATGGTTGAGTTGATTCTGTAGGTAATCTGATCTTGTATTTACTTTTTCCAAAGCTTTTTAAATAACAGCATACATTTGTTGTTAACTAAAGCTTTTGAAAAACACTAAAGTGATCGACAAACCACATGAGAGTGTTTGGTCTAATTGGTTTAGCGAAGCAAATCTCTGCAAATGTCTAGAGTATTTGTTACTGTCAAATTTTGCGTCAGTTTTTGGTTGACTTCAACTTTCAAAAGTGCTAGACAAACTATCTGGGATCTGTTTTTTGGGGTCTAATTGATTTTGTGAAACACATCTCTGTCTAAAATGGCGATCACACAAAGCATGGTAACAAAGATAATCAAAAGAAAAAAGAATATATCAGAGTTCAGACCACAGCTATAACAATAAAGATGTTGAGAAATGATATTACTGGGATCACTTTTTTGCTCCAGCTAATAAAGATGAAACACTCACAGCCAGTAAGATTTCATTGAAATATAAAGGGTTAAAAACATTTAAAGAGATTTTCATTTTCATTATTTACTCATCCTCTGGTTCCAAACCTCTTTCAATTTCCTTTTTCTGTTGAATATTGAATACTGAAGAATATATAGATAGTATTTTTGTTCTTATGGGTTTCAGTGGCTGCTTTTTTTCAGCACTGTTGAGAATATTGTTTTAAGAAATTAAAAAAAAAAAGTTTAGAATCGCTTGAGGGTGGTGACCTTTTCATTTTTGGGTGAACTACCCCTTTATCTCTCTTACGCAAGATCTTATGGTCTAATTGGTTCTGCAAACTTGGTTTTTATATTTTGTATACAAGTTGTTGAGTTATATAACACACTTGTTTGACTTCAACATTCACAAAAAATGTTGAACTGCAAAACAATTCATTCTCATTCATTTGGTTCATTGAGCCAAATCTCTGGCTAAGTCAAGAAAAAACTGTAATTACATTCTTCCCAAAATTGTAATCTCAAAACTGCTATTGAAAGTAAAATCAGGAGCATTTAATCTCATGTTTAATGAACACCTCTCTAAAACTTCTACAGTGCAGGACGCACAATCTGAAAACCTTTTTCATGGTCTAATTGATTTTTTGTATTACTTGCAAAAAGTAATTTGCAAGATACAGTTTTTTTTTATAATTATTTTTTGGTATTTTCACCTTTATTATGATAAGACAGTGGAGATTTATAGACAGGAAAGTGTAGGGAGCAGAGAGAAGGAAAATCAGCAAAGGACCGAGCCAGGAATCAAACTCTGGTCTCTGTGAGCACCTCGGTGCTATGTGTCGACCCAATAACCACTTGGCTATTGTCGCTGACTAAAGTTAGTTTATTTCCAAAACACTCTCTGCATCTACACTGTAAAAAGCAATTAGTTTACTTTAAACAGTGAGTAGACCCATTGCTTTTAAATCGCTTAGTTGAATTAAAAAGTGAGTATACCCATTGCTTTTCAAGCGATTAGTTGACTTTAAAAAATGCGTAAACCCATTGTTTTTAAAGAGATTCGTTGACTTTATTATAAAAATTTAGTAAACCTGTTGCTTTTTAAGCGATTAATTGACTTTAACATGTGAGTAAACCTGTTGCTTTTTAAGCAATTAGTTGACTTTACTGTAAAAAAGTCAGTAAACATTAAAATTATTCAGTAAATACACTGTATAATTACAAAAAAATTAAGTTTAGTCAACTTAACAGTTGAGTTATAGTAGCTTTTTCACTTTTTAAAGTAGTCAACTTGACGATTTTAAGGTAATGGTTTACTCACTTTTTTTATAAGTAATGTAACAACTTGCTTTTTACAGTGTAAGAAACAGTATTTCATAACAAACATTCTTTTGTTGACACAAGAGGCTTATTACGGAAATACATTATGTGTTTGCTAATCCCTGTGGTCGTGCCACAGGAGAATGAAACATGAATATAAATCCATCCTCCATCACTGAAGCTGTGATTATGATTCCAAATGTGTGCTGTAAATCTAAAACGCAAATCCTCTCAAATAATCAGCAATAAACTCAACATCCTTAAGCATTTATGACAGTATGTTCTAGATTGTGAATGTAATAGTTTGTGGCACTTACCTTGAACTAGAAGGTGATGAGGGCAGGATGATCTGTGCGGTGCTGGTGAGGAATAAATGTTATATGTTTTTTGGTGATGGATTTATGGGTTGAATCCTGTGCGTGAATGGCTCACTAAAATAGACCCCCCGTTACGCCTCTTGCACTCACGTGTGCAAATATGTGGCCAATTTGTTCTCCACCTATTACTAAATGGCATTTGCACAGAACGAAGTGTGTTTGTCCTCCAGGAAGGGAACATACACACTTTCACATGACAAACACACACACACACAGTAGCACGAGGGTCATGCACTTAAACATTGTACTGTGGTAAAGTATCAACTGGTAATGGACATTTTTAAAGAAAAGCCACTAATGAATGTCACCATATTTTAAGATTTCACATATAAGAATTTTAATGATATTTCAATTTTCAGAACAGAAATTTGTACAATGTTGTTGACAGTGGGGATTTTTTTCCCAACTGTTGTCTAAAAAATGTAGTAATAGGAATACAAAATAAAAACTACTACAATATGCAATGTATTTACTAAATCTGTTGTTAAAGCAAATAAAAGAAAAAGGAATAAAAATTATTTTCAGAAAAACAAACTGAGCAAATGCATTGCTTTCAATAGGTAGAGTAAATAAAATGTAATGATGTAAACATTCATTCATTCATTTTCCTTCGGCTTAGTCCTTTATTCATCAGGGGTCGCCACAGTGGAATGAACCGCCAACTTGCTGTATATATGTTTTACACACCGGATGCCCTTCCAGCTGCAACCCAGTACTGGGAAACATCCATACACACTCATTCACACTCATACACTACGGCCAATTAAAATGTATTCAATTCACCTATACCGCATGTCTTTGGACTGTGGGGGAAACTGGAGCACCCGGAGGAAACACACGCCAACACTAGGAGAACATGCAAACTCCATACAGAAACACCAACTGACCCAGCCGGGGCTCGAACCAGCGACCTTCTTGCTGTGAGACGACAGTGCTAACCACTGAGCCCATGATGTAAACAATGTAATTAAATTATTAATTATAGATTGGAATTTAAACAATTGAACAGAATTAATAAATGTAACTTAATTGTTTAATTAAATTAAAGACAGATATATTTTTTATTTATTTATTGTTATATATATATATAAGAACTTAATTTTCATATTTCATATTACTTCAATCCGCTGCGTAAAACATATGCTGGATAAGTTGGCGGTTCATTCCGCTGTGGCGACCCCAGATTAATAAAGGGACTAAGCCGAAATGAAAATGAATGAATGAATGAATATTACTTCAGTCATAAAAGTGTTAATAGCCAAAAAAATTTAATAAAAATGTGTTCAACAACTAAATTGACCTTATAGGACTTTAAACTCTAACCTTGTTAATTGATAAATCAGGTTAATTTTCTTGACATCTGATTTGTTAACTCCACAGTTAGTAATAAAATGTCCCGGCCATAAATGCTAAAGTTAACTGGCCTCTTTATTAACCTGCGTGCTTGTGTTTGAGGGCCATAAAAGCCGAGCTTCTCAAGGCTGCGGAGGGCAAACAGTAATTCATGCAGGCTTGTTGAGAACAGACTGACAGCACAGTCCTAAAGTCAGCTTTTTATTATTATTTACACAAGGTTATATAACTATAGTCAGTATAAAAGGCAACTTCTGAAATCCAGAAACACTCAATGACAGTTTGACATTGTGCTATTTTATGAGATAAAATGATGTCCTCTAGGTTCAGCATGATGTGCTCATTTACAGTGCCTAATTAAAATGGTCCTTTTTTTACAGTGTGTCAGAATGAGACTCAAATCCTCTGCTGACTGCTGGCATGTATACTTGTAGTTGTCAGTGTCAGCAGAGCTCATGAAGTCATCTTCGGTTAAATGTGAATGTTTGCTTGTTAAGGGTCCGGTTTTGTATTATGTTCCGTTGTGGATGAAATGCATATTAAATTAACATTTTTCTTGAAAAAAGGGACAGACAGAGACATGTTTAGAGTTGTATTTTGGAACTTTAACATATCTGAAAACACAGACAAGAATTAATATCAACCTCTGCATAAACAGATATGACTTTTATTGGCATGAGCTGTGTGATATGACATGATGCATAAATGTGCATTAAACACTTTTATTCATCAGTTTATAGGTGTCTGCTTCCTCATTACAAATATCTGAGGCAAATTTCACAATATACAGTTAAACAGATCTTATCTTACTTTGCGAGCTGCTAAATAAATTTATAATGTCGCATTTTTTTGCATTTTGATGACGAGTTGTGCAAAGATACAGTGCATGATTAAATTATCTAAGAGCTCTATAATGCCAGTCTTGTTTTCAAAATTAGAGTCCCACAAGAGAGTCCCTTATTTTAAATGAGCTGAATCAACACAATTCTTGAGTTTTAGACAACTTAATTGTTTTATGTTCAATCCACTTAAATTTGTAAAAACAATTAAGTTAACTTAATCTAATTGTGTTGGGACAACACAAGCATTTTTTACAGTGTACTAACTATAATGCAAGGTTAGATGTACTTAAATATTGGGGGGTGTGGGGGGGGGGTGGATTATCATTGTTGTAATCTCACTAGGAAATGTTGTGACCAATCAAATGGTGCCAAGGGTGTGCATATTAATAATTCTGTGTGGTCAGAGTCTGTGTTTTTTTCCGATTGGCCTGTTTTTGCTGGGAATTTACACACAAAGGATTTACATGAGAATGAGGAAACAATGGTGTTTGAGGCTCACGGTATGCCAGTTCTGTGTACTGAACTCTTATTATTCAGCTATGCTTTGGTATATCCAGATTTTCCAGATCCATTATGTGGAACCTTTAACTTGTTTTATTAAGTTATTCTTTATTGGGCTATTAGTTGAACACACTCCTAAACCTTGTTCTCCTAAAGCCTTTCTAGAAGAATTGAAGCTGTTATTGCCACAACGTGTGGCCAAACTCATGTTAATCCTTACAGATTAAGATTAGGATGTTATTATATTCCATGTACATATAAAAGCAGATGTCCCAAAACATTTAGCAATATAGCTTATAGACCATTATTTGTCTAGATTTACCTAGGTATGAGCTTTAGTACAATGTTAATATTTGTTTTTATTTTATAAATGCCTGATAGCATTTCTTCCAAAAAAAGCATACTGTCATTTAATGCATTGTTTTCATTACATATTGCTTTTAAGTTGGTATGACTGAAAATTAGGGTTATTCCAGCAAATATTGATTACTTAACTCCTCTGAAGTAAAAAGAAAAGGTATTGTATTGTCTTATAAATGAATATATACATGACAGTTTTGACGCATTAAAAAGTCCCTTTTGTCTGTGACCCAATTTATAATAAAAAAAAACTGTTTAAAGGGTTTCTCTGCAGGAAAGTGAAAGTAGGTTATCTTACATCTCAACACTAAATTGTTATCAAAGTCAAAGTTGTTAGCAGATGTAAATTCTTGACAGATTAAATAATTAAGTTTTAAAATTATTTGACTCTTCACTTGCGGTTAAAGTGTTTGACCATTAGCTAGACATCAATTAAAAAGCACCATTAGCGATAAACGCTTTGTGCGTCAGACCCTCCTATTGCTTTTATGGTTTCCTCTGAATACAGATAGAATCTAGAAAAGCGTAAGAGGATGTTCAATTCTCTTCCACTGTCACTTCAAAACCAGCCTCAGTCTGTCGCAGTAGCATAATAAATGACAAAAATGAGTGTAACAGTTTTCTTTCTCTTGTTGTTTTCATGTATCTTGAAAGTCTCCCCTCTTCATCTCATTGAGCTGCCTCCAATGGACTGCTCTCAGAAGGTAAATATGCTCTTTTGATTTGCAAAATGCTAAAGTATTAAGTATAATAGCACATTTGTGTCTGTTTAAACCTAGCAGAGATGCATAAAAAATTCTAAAGACTGTGTAGTAGTTGTTTTGGACCAGGGTAGAATAACAAATGGATCATTTTCAGATTATGTTTTCATTAAAAATTGTATACAATGCTATTTTCAAATCATTAGTATTGACAAATCAGAAATGACTGATTTGAAACAGTGTGATTTTTAACATGATTCAGTTATGACTTTTAAAAAGCAGTGACTTCAAGAATCATGTATAGATTTTGAACAAATTGATATACAGTAAAATTGAATATGCTCTTTTCTAACAGGGATTGGCATGTGCGGTTCACAGTGGCAAGTATAAATTAATGTCTAACTTAAGGTTTTTGAAGGCAAAATGTAAAGTATGTTCAATCAAATATTTCTTTGACACTTTCAGGTAACTGTTCAGATGAGGGTTTGGTGGTGGAAGCGTTTGAAGCTCCACGCTCTCCTGCTGTTACTGCTAATATAAGCGTCAAGGAAGATGAGAGTGGACTGTTTGTGCCAATTATAGATCTCAGATGGAGCCAATCACCTGATAGTAAGACTTCTATAATGATAATTCACAATTTTGGGTAAAAGAATTGTGAAAATTACTGTGAAACTTTGTTCCCTCCGTTAATAGTGGAAAGTGGTATAGACATGTTTCTTACTTGTTCAGATGACATTCTCAGGTAAAAACTCTTATTTAGGTCAACCTTTGAAGATGTAATTAAAAAAAGTACAGTATATCCATTGGTGCCATGTTTGACAGCCATGCATACACAGCAAAACCATAAGATAGATCTGTGCTGAGGAGCCATGCTGACACTCAACCAGTCACGACTGCTGAACACGGGAATTATCAAAACACAAATATTTATTACAAACAGAACACTCTGGGGGAAAAAAAACCCACATGTAGAAACACAATTCAGGATGACGTATGAATACCAGGGACATCATTAAACTAATTACACACAGGGGTGAGACACAGGTGAAACTCATGAACACTAACAAATGGCGGGAAAACAGAACAAAGGAATCACATGACATAACAAGAGCACATGGAACACTGGGCATGGGAAAACACAAGACAAAGGAACCCTGACATTACCCCCCCTCCTTTGAAGGCGCGTCCTCGTGCCTTCTAAACTCTAGACACAGGGGCCCAGGAGGGGGAGGAGCCAGGGAGGAGTCTTAGGAGGGAGGAGTCAGGAGACAAACAGAAGGACGAGGAGGAGACACGAGAGGGAGGAGCCAGGAGGGGAGCTGGAGCAGGAGCCAGAAGACCCAGGACAGACCAGGGCGGAGTCGATGGAGGGAGGAGATGTGGCCACCGACTGCAGGAGGCCGCCCGAGGGAGACGCCCAAGGAGGAGAAGGAGAGCCGATGGGCAAGGGTGACACCGAAGTCCCAGAGGGCCTAGGTGGAGCAGGCGGCTCACCCAAATGAGGCTATGACGTGGGTCCGGAAGCCCGCGGCAGAGCCAGAGTGACAGAGGACCAAGGCGTAGCTGAAGAGAGGGAGGAGCTCAACGTAGCCGGCAAGATGGAGCGACACGGCGCAGCCAGAGGAGTGGAGTCCGGAGGCGAAGGAAGGGCGACGACTGACCAAGGCGGAGCTGGAGGAATGAGGGAGCCTGGCAGAGCTGGTGGGCTGACGACCCACGGAGGAAAGAGCCAACATGGAGCCGAAGGGTCAAAGGGCCAAGGCGGAGTCCGTAGCTCAGAGGCTGGAGGAGCTGACGCTCGGCGGCACCCTTCAGAGGGTGATGCAGGCAGGCAACACCTCACAGCGAGCTCCCCCTCTGGAGCTTGAGGGCGAACTGGGGGGCTGACTGACTGCATCAGCGCTGGAGCTGGCTGTCTGGCTGCAGTCGTTGGTGTCAGTATAGGTAGAGAGGGTGGGAAGTCACTCATGACTCTGGAGCTTGGAGACTCGGGGAACACAGGGCTCATGAAACTGTCTGGGAACAGTAGATGTGGAGATAGCGGGGGAGGGACGACTTCGCTCCAGGGGCTAGTGAGCAACTTCTTAGTGTCCAGCGGTTGCTCATCTGCTGAGGGGGGGTGGGCGGGACTCTCATTCAGGCCCTTGATGTCCACCAGTACTCCCACGATGGGTGATGTTGACGGCTCACACACCTGGTCAGACATTTCGTTGAGCTCTCTCTCGACGGTGGAATCTGGCTCTGTCGCTCCTGTTGGCGATGGCTTGCACACCGCGGGTGGCTCTCCATCTGCTGTGGGCTCTGGCAAGCGCTCCCTGCAGATGGGTGGAGTTTGGCTAGTCACTGGGTCTGGAGTGGCACTGGCGGGGTCTTCCTCCGCGCAGACGGTGAACGTAGATTCATTCCTCACCAGTGTCCACTCCACGTAGTCTGCGAAATTGCCTTGAAGGACCATCTTCGGACAATCGTGCTCTGCAGGTGTTGTTCAGGCTTAGCGGATAGCTGGTGGTGTAGTTAGCTAGAAGCAAAAATAGTCTGGTATTGTCCTCAGGCTTTTCTCTCCCTGCTCCAGCAGGAGGAGAAGGAATTCAGGGCAGCGGGTGGGGTCCATGGGTAAACACTAAGGAAGGGAAAAAGAAACACTAAGGGGCAAAACAGACTATAAAAATAAAACAGGGAAATCATACACCACACTTTACTGTATCAGTCTGGTCTTCTGTCACGACTCTCTTTCTCACAAAGGCACAGAATCACAGAAATGATCAAAACATGAATATTTATTAGAAACAGAACACTCACAACTGGAACACAGGAATCACGCGTAGGAACACTCAGGAAGACAATTCAGGATGACGTATAAATACACAAGGACGTCATTGAACTAATTACACACAGGGGTGAGACAGGTGAAACTCATGAACACTAACAAACGGCGGTAAAAGAGAACAAAGGAATCACATGACATAACAAGAGCACATGGAACACATGGGCATGAGAAAACACAAGGCACATGGACACAGGAACTAATAACTGCAGCTCAAACAGATTTTAAAAGAGATTGTGACAACAAAAAACTTAAAAGAAAAACTTAAAAAGAAACTTACTGACTGCAGCTTTAAAGGAACACTTTACATAGGCTTATTTTACAACTTGCCTACAGTACTATGTTTTAATCCATTCAGCTGATCTCCGTGACTGACTGGAGCAGTTTTAGCTTAGCTTAGCTTAGCATAAATCATTGAATCGGATTAGACCATTAGCATTTCGCTAAAAAATTATTTAAAAAAATTACCTGATAATTTTCTGATTATATATTCTTATGATTTTTTAAAATATTCTTTTAAACTATCAGTATTGAATAAAAAAAAAAAAGATTATCAGCAGTTTTAGCTTAGCTTAAAATAAATCATTGAATCCGATTAGACCATTAGCATCTCGCTTAAAAATAAAAAAGAGATCATTTTCAGATTACATATTCTTATAAATAAGGACCAAGTTTTATACATATAAGTTTTAAGTTTTATATAATAATATTTTCAAATCATCAGTTTTGACAAATAAATGACTGATTTGAAACAGTGTTGTTTTATCATGATTACATTATGACTTTTTTTAAAACAGTTATTCTTCAGCAAATTCAAATTCAGAAAATATTCAATATATTTTGAAGGAGTTTATATACAGTTACATTTATTATGTCATTGTGCTCTTTTCTGACAGGTATTTGTTTCCTCACAGGGAGTTTTAATAATTTTCCTATTTAAATTTTAAATAGTTACATTGTGTACTAAAACAGATAAAAATTGAAAGGTTTCTGTAGTATTTTCTAGGCTGATATGGCTAAGAACTATGCTCTCATTCTGGCATAATAATCAAGGAACTTTGCTGCTGTACTATGGCTGCAGCAAGAGCAATATTACACAGATTCTAACTGGTGGTGCAAATGCACAGGTTTGGTACTGGTTTCCTTCTGTCTAGCACACGATGAACCTGCAGAAGAGTCACACTTTAAATAGGAAAATTATTGAAATTCTTTTTGAATTTTTTTGAGTGTGATGCTAATAGTCTAATTGGATTCAATGATTTATGCTAAGCTAAGCTAAAAGTGCTACCGCCAGACCCAGAGATCGTCTGAATGGATTTAAAAATTGGCAAAACTCAACTGTTTAATTCTAAAGGAGTTGTAAAATGGGCCTATTTTTTTAAATATCGACTGTTTCTTTAAAACATTTTCAGTTTCTGGGTCCAAACGCTCTATTGGATGCCAACAGTGAACAACAAATCGTAGCTTATACCATATCCAGTCAGTGTGCTGTAATACTATTTAGAAATCATGATGGTAATGTTTATATCCATGCTTATTTTCAGATGGTCAGACAGCGATTCATATTTTATAAATGTTTAAAATATTCAGGGCTTGGCATTAATTTTTTTGATCACCAGCCACTGTGGCTAGTAGTTTTTCAACATTACTAGCCATTCACCATTTTCACTAGCCACAATTTTGTTGTTAGGAAAATATATATTTTTATGCATACATTTGACTATACTTACACTTTTTATTCAACAAAACGTTTCTTAAAAAAAACAATTAAACAAATTTCACAAAACTTTACTTAAAATTAATTACTATGTTGTTTTTTTCCACATAGGTTGCATTTACTCCCTCAAAGGGACTGAAGTTCGTGTGGTGGAAATGGCAACAAATCACAGTGTTTGTGTTCGGTATGTTTTTAGTAAGACATTATCATCGACAAAAAACCTGAGGGGTGATATGGTGAGTATAGTAATGGTTGTATAGTCATATGCAATTTGTGAAGAAAATGATCACATAGATACTTAGGGCCAGATTTACTAACAACAGCACAAACTGTTTTAGTGTAAAGGTACTGTATGTGTTTCTGACTGCTCTAAGGCAGATTAAGCAACATACTAAGTGAACATACTTGTTTTTCTGAAAAACAATGCTAATGTCAGGTATTCGTCTGTCTTTGTTTTGGTCTGTATAACTCCGCCCACTGCCACTTTACTCAATTATATTTTAGCATCCCGGGTTGCCTTGGTGGAAAACACACCCTATTTCAGTTCAGTCATGAAGGCTGCCTCAATATGGGTACAGTCATAAATGTGACCTTTGGAGCACGGTATTAGCCTTCAAAATGACACAGATTCAGAGTTATAAAAAAATGACATGGTTTTTAATTAGCAAGTAATACAAATATTACAAACATAAACATAAGCTGAGCAGCTTACAGAGTAAAGACTCAATCTTCAGACACATTCGCTCCTGTTTGTGTCGTCAATCTGGCAACCTGTGTGTTTGTTGAGTCGTCATAGGAGGGTTTGGACTGCAATACCTAGTTTTTGCATACTACTGTATATAGTGTGGATGAGGGAATATTCGAACAAAGAGTTCATCTTAAATACAACTTAAATTATAGTGCACTAATGCAGTTTGCCACTGTTTCAGCCTTGTTTCTTTTCTTTATTTTAGTGGACTTTTTCTTTGGACAGGATTGTGGTCATTCCTGACTTTAAATATCAGGTTTTTGTAACCAACTTACCAAAAACAGATTTAAGAAACACTATGACAGTAATCAACATGACAATTCCAGGTGAGAATTAATAATTCATTCAATAATAATAAACAAGTGTGAACAGATATGCAATGTGTTCAGAATTGTAACAGTGTAAAGCATCAATACTGTGAAAACCTTACCAGTTACTGGGTGTTCTCATAAAATGTCCCTTTGTTCAATTTCAACATCAAATGTTGTCAGAGATTAAGGTTGCCATAATGCAATTCATTCATTCATTTTCATTTCGGCTTAGTCCCTTTATTAATCTGGGGTCGCCACAGCGGAATGAACCGCCAACTTATCCAGCATATGTTTTACGCAGCGGATGCCCTTCCAGCTGCAACCCATCTCTGGGAAACATCCATACACACCCATTCACACTCATACACTACGGACAATTTAGCTTACCCAATTCACCTATACCACATGTCTTTGGACTTGTGGGGGAAACCGGAGCACCCTGAGGAAACCCACGCCAACACAGGGAGAACATGCAAACTCCACACAGAAACGCCAACTGGCGAGGCTCGAACCAGCGACCAGCGAGCTTCTTGCTGTGAGGCGAACGTGCTACCCACTGCGCCACTGTGAGGCCCATAATGCAATTCAAAAACATAAATAAATGAAAATCACCCTTGAAGAAATTGCTAAATAACAGATATTTGTACAGTACAAACAAGGTCCTATTGCTTAAAAAGCAAACTACTCTAAACTAAATTTGCTTCTCATTTCGCAGAGAGAATTTGGGCTACAAAGGTAAAATGGTCAGTGAAAAAATATAAGGATAATATTTTGGTGATGACCATAGAATTTGAACCAGGAGAGTTTTCCGACCAATACAAAGTGTCCATCTGCAGTCCTGACCTTCACCCAGAAACATCTCAGGACATCATAAAGGTATTTTCAATGTTAAACTCCACACTGCCACCTGTTGTGTTACACCATAGAAATTGGGGTCAAAGGTCAAATTCAATACACAAAAGTGATTATTATTCATTCATTCATTCATTCATTTTCATTTCGACTTAGTCCCTTTATTAATCTGGGGTCGCCACAGCGGAATGAACCGCCAACTTATCCAGCATATGTTTTAGGCAGCGGATGCCCTTCCAGCTGCAACCCATCTCTGGGAAACATCCATACACACCCATTCACACTCATACACTACGGACAATTTAGTCTACCCAATTCACCTATACCGCATGTCTTTGGACTTGTGGGGGAAAGCACCCGGAGCACCCGGAGGAAACCCACGCCAACACAGGGAGAACATGCAAACTCCACACAGAAACGCCAACTGACCCAGCCGAGGCTCGAACCAGCGACCTTCTTGCTGTGAGGCGAACGTGCTACCCACTGCGCCACTGTGAGGCCCATTATTATTCATGGAAACTATATTATATAAAAGTCTATAATTGTGTGAAAAAAAGTCAAAATATGCGTGATTCATTAATCAAATGTACTTATTAATCAAATGTACTCATGGAACAACATGCTGTACTAAAATATATCAAATAATAAGTTAGCATAATAAATTATATTTTTTAAAAATCTTGCTGACACATAGTTAAGCATTTGGTTTGAAGGTATTGGCAAACTATAAATATTCAAAATGACAATTAGTTAGTATTTTGGGACAACACTGGTGTCTTCAAATAGTCTTAGAAGATGTCTTTTGAAATTGTCATCAAATAATTATTGTTGTAAATATGCCTGACAAGCTTTTAAATATACAAACTAATGGTACACTGAATAATGAACGGCAAAACCAAGTGATAGTAAATATTTTTGCTCATGAAAAATGATTCTGTGTGTGTAAAAAAGAGAAACGTTATACATTCAATCACACAAATGAGAAAATAATTCTGTTTTAAAGGATAATGGGACATTGATGGTTAAATTCACTCTGGAAGCTTGGAAGATAAAGCACTGCAATTTGGAACTGGTGGTAAGTCATTATATCATTTATTTATGAGCCCTTCTTTTAATAATATACTGCAGTTTGAGGATATGTATTTTTATCTCTTTACAACAGATTCAGCCACTGTCAGTTGAAAGCATGAAGAACTGTCTGGATTACAGAGAGAAAGTTGATATCTGTCCCTGTAGGCTTTACACTGAATGTCTTATTGTCTATGGAATTTGTTTTAAAATTATGCAGTAAAATGACATTTTTCAGAGTATGGTAGTCTCTATTAACATGTTCATTTCAGTTCTTCCAGATACGCCTGTTGTTTTTATTAGTTTGCTGACCCTTGGGCTGTTGTTAGTGATACTGGCAGCGGTTTGTTGCTGTATTGCATTTTTGCAGAAAAGGGATTCACACAAAGGTCAGTGCAAGTAAAATGCTACATCTAAATGTAGTTTCCATTATATAAATATGAACCAACTGGTTGGCTGCTTGGTGGCTAATTGATATAACCCGATTCACATGTTTAGAGGGATTTTTTCAGCCAAAAATGAAAAAATGTATCATCATTTACTCATACCCTGCTTGAGTTTCTTTCTGAACACAAAGGAAGATATGCTGATGAATGAAACGAGGATTAATTTGCATAGTATTTTTTGTTTCTACTATGGAAGTCAATGGCTGCATTTTTCCTACATTCTTCATAATATCTGCCTTTGTGTTCAACATAGGACGGAAATTCAAAAACAAGTGTAAGTAAATGTGAGGACATTTTCATTTTTGGATGAACTAATGTATCTCTTTAAGTGTGGGCCAGTATGCTCATTCACTATAGTATGTTTTAAGAAACAGGCAAGAGATACTAAAGTAGAGTAAGTTTTAGTAAATCTGATTAACTTTTTTTTTGGTTTACAGCATTGCCATGACAACATTTTGTCATCATTTACTCATATTCATATTGTTCCAAACCCATTAGAAAGTTCTTAATCTTTGGAACACAAATGAAGATGTTTCCATGCAATCTGAGAGATTTTTGTTCCTCCATTTAAAGTCTATTCACCCAAAACTTCGGAAGAAACTTAATCCTGATATTGTGAACAGATTTAATTTAGCTTTTTATTCACATATCCTTCATTTCCACTGAGCAGTATCCTTCATCCACATATCCTTCATTTCCACTGAGCAGTATCCTTCATCCACATATCCTTCATTTCCACTGAGCAGTACAGTACAGTTTAGTACAGAACAGTACGATTCAGTACAGGCCACCCTGATCAGGCTTATGTTTTTAGGTGTGATGTATGCCAGATTCAACCTTTTCACACTAAAGTTCATTATTTCAAGAGGAATCACTTTCCACACATTTAGTGACACAACATGTGAACAGCCCTGTAAACAACAATGGAACAAACTGTACATAAGATCCTGTTCTTGCTTCTTGGCATGTGGCTGCTTGTCACAAGCTTTGTTTGAGTATAAGGTTTATTGCTGCATGCCATCGTTATATTACTATTACAATAGTGTGTTTCGACTGTGAATTTAAAAAATAATGCTTCCAGTGTTGCACAATGTGACAATTCTCTGTAAACCAATCAGCATTCAGCAGTGGGTCTAGCTCCACCCTTTTAGTACTGCACTGTTGTGCTAGGTACTCTTAGAAAGGGTTCCAAAAAGTACTAAAGTTACAGTTTGCTATTTTTTGGTCCTTCAGCGGAAATGGAAATAATGCATACTGTACTGTACAGAACTGTAATGCTCAGTGGAAATAAAAAACAACAACATTGTTGTGTTACAAAGATGAACAAATTTTTTAGCATTTCAAATTTTTCGACTGTTTGTCTGATTCTTTCGTTCACTCTTCATTAACTGAATCCATTCTGCTTCTGTATCTCAATAACAATCATTTTTTTAATAGAAATGCCACCATCAGACACCTCCACGTGTGCAAAGAGTAAACTGGAGAGGAATCCCGTTCATCAAGAGCATATGAAGCTCATCATCATCTACTCTATGGATCATCCCCTGTACAAAGAGATCGTCTTGAAGTTATGTGCCTTCCTCAGGGCTCAGTGTGGCACAGATGTCACCCTGGATCTTCTGGACTCCACCTGGCTCAGCACAATCGGCAGAATTCAATGGCTGGATATGCAAAGGGAACGAATCGCCAAGTCCTCCGATAAGGTCCTGATCCTGTGCTCTCCGGGAGTGCATGCGAAGTGGAAATCAATGTGCGGTAATCACCAAGTAAGACTAAAAGAGGACGAACGTTCACCAATGGGAGATATGCTCACTCCAGCTTTGAGCCTCATTATACCAGATTTTGTTCACGCTTCATCTTTCCACAAATACATGGTGGCTTATTTTGATGACGTTTTCAGCGAGGTTGATGTTCCAGCACCTTTTAATGTTCTGGTAAAGTACAAGCTCATGAAGCACTTTGAGGAACTTTACTTCCGGATCCTAGACATGGAAAAACATGAGCCAGGACGGATTAAATGCATTGAAGGCATTAGAGAGAATGATTACTTCTACTGTCCATCAGGACGAGCCCTTCGGGATGCAATTGAGGACTTTCGAAACTACCAGTTGAAGAATCCAAACTGGTTTGAAATGGAGCTTCTGGACTCTAATGATGATGATGAAGAGGAAAGCGTCATGGAGTCGATGTGTCCCACTGATGTTAAATGTAATCCGTATCAGCTGATTGAAGAGTGTAAAGCTCATACGTTTGTCAACGTGATTCAGATTGATGAAGACGTTTTTAAAAATGCTTCCATTGCAGAGACACCCATAATATTGAGTGAGCATTCTTCGGTTTCCACTACAGGTGTTCATTCCAGTGGTCCAGGATTGAGTAGCTTGACGACTATTGATGTGAAAGGTTTACCAGCAACTAAACCTGTGGCACAGCATGCTTTATGCTTGCAGGCTCTGTGAATGCCTCTGAATCTTTTAGCTGTAAATAGTCAGTGTTCGGGGTAAAGCATTACAAGTTACGTAATCAGTTTTCATTTTTACATAGTACTAAAGAAATGCATTCATTTTCATTTCATTCATGTTACTTTTTCCAAAAAGTAAAGATGAAATAAGAAACGCAAAAATAATAAAACCGTTTACTTTCCTTAAGAAGTAACTGTTCCACATTTAGTTTCTTTTTTAATAAGTAATGCAAGATTTTAATATATTACTTTTAAAAGTAACTTTCCTCAACAACGCTGATAATCACAATATTTGAAAGCCTGATTAAATAAGAATAATTATATTATTGTCTGCACCAATGCTAAATCAATTTCACAAACAAATGACAAAACTCACTGCTGAAATACCATATGGTGCATTATTGGAGAAACTAATTAGCTATGATCTATATAGTCACAATTGTTTCCCCACATTGTGATGCAGATCTGTCTTTTTAACCTCATAGGTTAGAACAGTCATTTATGACATTATGCAGGTGCTCAATATAATATCAGACTAATGCTGTAAATATTGAACATGGCATCTAAGGTCTGCTTGTTTTTTTTTTTTTTTTGTTATTTTGCAAATATAGTACTACATTAAAAATATCAGTAAAGTTATGTGTGAACTTTGCTATTCTTTGAAAATTCAACGACTTTTAAAATAGTTACCATCTATAGTGTGAACTAGCCTTTACTGTCATATTAGACTTGGTTTCAGGGTTAAGGTTCAGTTTGCTTTTGTCAAGTAAATAAAAAGTGAAGTGTCTCAATTAATGTTTCAAATTGCTTTTGCCAAAATAAAATGTCAAAAATATGCAAAAAATAATGTTTCAACTGTAAAATTGTCATTCAGTGTATTAGACTTTGAATTTAAATATAAAGTTTATTCTTGGCGTGTTCAAATTGACTGTTGATTTTATATTAAGGAGTGAGGCTTGTTGTGTTTTTTAAGTAGCGAAGTAACCAGGATACTCTTCTATGGCGTTTGATCCAGTTCACACACACAGACACGCACACACACACAAACTAATAACCATTCTGCAGTCTGTGACATCATCTAAAAGTCAAGTATTTCTTAATTTCAGGTTACATAACTACAGGTCATTTAGTGACATACAACAAAAACACTTTGTTATATTTTGAAACTTTTCAGAATAATTGTGATTAACTTTACTGGTGGGGCGAGAAGGCCTCACGGCAAGAAGGTCGCTGTTTCGAGCCTCGGCTGAGTCAGTTGGCATTTCTGTGTGGAGTTTGCATATTCTCCCCGTGTTCGCATGGGTTTCCTCCGGGTGCTCCGGTTTCCCCTATAAAGACATGTGCTATAGGTGAATTGGCTAAGCTAAATTGGCTGTATGTGTCTGAATGAGTGTATGGGTGTTTCCCAGTGACGGGTTGCGGCTGGAAGGGCATCCGCTTCATAAAACATATGCTGGATAAGTTGGCGGTTCATTCCACTGTGGCGACCCCAGATTGATAAAGGGACTAAGCCAAAAAGAAAATGAATGAATGAATAAATAAACTTTACTGGTCAAAATCACTGTTTGATATAATTGGCTGGTTGATATGCATAAATTTGTAAGTTTGTCATTTAGTTGTATTTGTCATTCATTGTTAATACTCACGTAATTTTACAGTTCTTTAGTAATTCCTTAAATATCAGTTAATTAAATTTATACAAAAGTTCATAGGAAATAATGGCGGTTGGGATATATATATATATATCGATATTCATCATAAGCCTATTCCAAGTATGTAAGCCTTATTTACATATATCTCGTTGATTTAAACATTAAATAGTTCTCATAGCCTAATATAGCTCTAACATAACCTAATTGTTAAATCGTACCTTATGATTATTTAATTAGACAGTCAAAAAGTGGAACCACTGTATTAATAAATATATTAGCTTTAAATTGGGACATCACCTTTGTTATCGTGCAATTGGCGTTGTAAATGCCGCATGTGGTAGATATGTTCAGTAAAAAAAACAAAAACAAGAAGCAAAGGATGCAGTTCATGGTTTAGTACAAACAAACCCTACCGGATCAAAGTTCAACCTAGTGAAGTAGAGGCCAGAAGAATGTCGAAAATACTTTAAACTGAGTAGCTATCGTCAAAAATAAAGATTTGGACTGTGCTGAACCGAACCGTCAGTGAGTTTCGCGTGAGAAGAATTTTAATGAGCAAACGCAGCCTCTTTTTTTCATGACTGAAGCGTTGACATACAGTAACAGCACCCGTATGTGGATTTTACATTATGGTGATTTGTTTATTTTGTGTTTTGAAACGTGTTTGTTACAGTCAGCTCGTCACTTGTCTCTAACAAACAGAGCATGACAAATCGTTCCCTTTGAATGTATTTGGAAACGCTCCAGCAAGCGGTGGTTTACTTTACATTTGTGTCAATTTTTTGAGTTGTGCTGAGCTGAAGATCCTGTTTTGAACATGCTTTGGAGGTTTTCTACGTTTCTTAGACGCTGCATCACAACTACATACAGCAGGCATTGCAAACAAGGTAAAGTAGCACAAACCACAGCCTTACATTGAAGTTTCTGCAAGCTTGTCCCATTTTTCTGTTACTGTATGCAATGTGTCTTTCATTATAATTGGACAACTTTGTCATTGAGTCATTCAAAATTAATTATACTCTTAATGCTTTTCAATATTTGTTTTCCACTAAATAAAGAAAATATTTAGCAGAATATCCAAGCTTTTACTTACCATACAGTGAAAGTGAATCAAGATGAGTTCTGTGAGGCATTAAAATGGCCAACAGTTTTACAGATGCTATCCATGTGACTTTATGATCTATATTGTGCACTGAAGAAAACATAATATGATTAAATGTCATTACCAATATTTTTTTATATGTTATAGTTAAAATACAATAATCAAGAACCAATTCAAACTATGTGCGACCTGTCTCGAGTTACCAAATTGTAATATTTAAGAGTAAAGTGTTTGTGTTATTTCAACAGAGAGCCTGTTTACGATCCATCCAGAAGTGAAAGAAGCCTTAGCGCATCACAGGCCAGTTGTGGCTCTGGAAAGCACTATTATTACACATGGGATGCCTTATCCTCACAATCTCAGGTACACATACTGTTTATAACATATATTTATTTAAAATTTTCATGCCAAAATATAAATTATCATTAACTTATCCTCTTGTAGCTCCAAACCCAGTTTGTTAATCTTCAGAACAAATATGACAGTCCAGCTGATTTTTGTCCCTCCAGTGTGTGATGTTTCAGATCATTCATAAAGAGTTCAAAAATACATCCAAATATAACAATCATTTTTGAGAGTTCAAACTTTGAATCTGAACTCTGATTAAAATATTAAAGATACTGCATTTCTTCTGTGTTTCAGCACAGCAAAGGAGGTCGAGGCTACTGTGAGGGCTGAAGGTTCAATCCCTGCAACCATTGGGATTCTTGAGGGGAGGATTCATGTGGGCCTTTCTTCAGATGAACTGGACTTCCTAGCACAAAGCAAAACAGCACTGAAAGTGTCCAGAAGAGATCTACCATATGTCATCAGCAAGGTCTGTCATTTTGTTTGTTTTTTTGCATCTATGTAATATAGAAATTAAAATGATAATTCACCCCAAAATGAAAATTGTTGCACTATTTACTCACTCTCATTTGGGTTTCAAACATATATGAGTTTCTTTTTACTGTTGAACACTAAAGACAATATTTTAAAGAATTCTTGAAACCACCTATTATTTACATCCAAAGTAGGATAAACAAATACTCAATCAATGACTGCAGGTTTCTAGCTTTCTTCAATGTACCTTCTTTTGTGTTCATCAGAAGAAAGAAAGTCATACAGGTTTTAAACAAATGAAGGGTGAATAAATGATGACAGAATTGTCATTTTTGGGTGAACTATCACTCTAATGTAAAAATCTTTTTGATTATGCAGGGTCTGTCGGGTGGCACCACTGTCTCTGGCACAATGATCGCTGCACACAAGGCTGGGATTCCTGTCTTTGTAACCGGAGGCATTGGAGGAGTGCATAGAGATGGAGAAAACTGCACGTTTATCTAAAAACTGTCCTTCTTTTCATGTGAAATCTGCACATTATAGAACATAGCATCACCCATGGAAGCATTTTTCTGCCACATGATAAAAAGTCATCTCAAAATTCAGATTTTTTCCTCACAATTCTGAGTTTACATTTTGCAATTCTGTGTTTATTACTCACAATTTTAGGTTTATTTATTGCAATTCTACAGAGAGCTTAAATGCATTGCAAGTAAAGAAAACACACCCATGGATGCAAATCCTCAAAATTAAAATACAGGAATGCGCTGCAAATAGCGTAGACCACAATGGAAATGTGTTGGGGGACCCAAAAAGTGACAGACCCCGCTGCTTCCTGTTTGGAGCCAGCAGTGTTGTCGGAGATCTGAGTTCATTTGACAGATTATTAGGGATAAAAATAAGAAACGACCACAAAAAAACCTCTCTGAGATCTCCAAAAACACTACTGACTCTAAACAGGAATCGTCTGGGTTCGTCACTTTTTGGCCCCCCCAACACATTTCTCTTGTGGCCTGTATTTGTATGTGTTGTGAGAATTTGATTTGTTGTCAAATTGTTGATGTTTTCTTAGTTGTTTTCTTAGTTCTTATGTTTGTTTGTTTTTTTTTACTTGCAGCGCATTTGAGCTTTTTCAGCAACCATACAACTCTGACATTGTTAGATGCCATTTTTATATCACTTTATTCTTTCCTGCGAATGTGAGTTTACATATATTCTGACTTTATTCTTGAAATTGTGAGATATAATATACAATTTTGAATTCTTAGATGTCAGAATTCCATGCAGCTAGACATGAACTCACAATTCTGACAATAAAATTTTGTGGGACTAAACACACACTCAAAATTGCAATTAAAAAGTTTTAATGACCTTTTCTATTCTGTGATGGAAATAAGCTTCTTTACCAACCTGATATTTATTCTCTCATAGCTCTGGATGTGAGTGCGGATCTCACAGAACTGGGTCAAACGCCTATCGCAGTTGTGTCTGCTGGGGTGAAATCCATTCTAGATATTGGTCGCACTCTTGAGTATTTGGTAAGTCCTCAAACCATGAAACCATTTTGTATATTTTCATGTAAACACGGGGTATTTATGGGTTTAATATGTGTGTCATCTTTATCAAACACCTTGCAAAAAAATGTTTTAATGTATTCGCTTAGGAGGTAATCTGATAGAACTCAATGAGTCAGTTTTGATTTAAATAGCTCAGACTGTTGTCCTATTTTGGTGTCTGCATCAAATTAAATGTCCTTTAAATATCTATATTGGGGGCCTCACGTATTGGGGTAGCACGATCGCCTCACAGCAAGAAGGTCGCTGGTTTGAGCCTCAGCTGGGTCAGTTGGCATTTCTGTGTGGAGTTTGCATGTTCTCCCCGTGTTTGCATGGGTTTCCTCCGGGTGCTCCGGTTTCCCCCACAAGTCCAAAGACATGCGGTATAGGTGAATTGGGTAAGCTAAATTGTCCATAGTGTATGTGTGTGAATGAGTGTATGGATGTTTCCCAGTGATGGGTTACAGCTGGAAGGACATCCGCTGCGTAAAACATATGCTGGATAAGTTGGCGGTTCATTCCGCTGTGGTGACCCCAGATTAATAAAGGGACTAAGCTGAAAAGAAAATGAATGAATGAATATCTATATTGGTGAAATAATGTTGAACATAACATATATTGTTGGAAGCAAAATTATTAGTCCTTCTGTGAAATTTGAATTATTTTTCAAATATTTCCCAAGTGCTGTTTAATAAATGGGTCATTTCATATGTAATAATTCATTTTTAATAACTAGAATAATAAGATACTAATATTGAGTTTAAAGTGCAATTTAAAGTCTACATACAATAGGTTAAGTATGTTAACTAGGTCACTTAAATTAATGAGGAAAGTTATTGGACAACAGTGGTTTGTTTTGTAGCCATTCGAGAAAAAAAACTTCTTAAGGGGGTATTGATAATATTGACCTTAACAGTTTATATCCCAACCAAACTAAAAGAAATAAGAAAATAAAAAGCAAAATGGGAAATACTGTGAACATTTTCTTGATCTGTTAAACATCACTTAGGAAATATTACCAAAATAATGTAAAAGAAAATAATAAAAAAATTCCCAGGAGCTAATCATTTTGTCTTTAGCTGTTTAAAATTAAACAACATACTAATTTGGACCTTCACTTTTTAAAACCTATGAAAGATTATGCTATCATGCTAAATATTATTACATTTTAATTGCTTAAAAGTTATTTTTTATTTGTCACATGAGTAAAGACTAAAAGTATGTACTTTTTCTGTGAAGAAAAAGTAGAGAAGTAAATGTCCAAACAAGTCTTTATATAAGCGCACATTGTTGTTACAGATGAAATATAACAAGAAAACAGGATTTTAATATTTTCCAGTTGGCTAGATATTAATTACTACTCATTCAAACAACTTTACCGAAGCCTCTCTATTTGACGATTGTCCCCCATGTTTGTAGTTTGTCTACACTTTTTACCCGAGTTTGTAGTTCCAATCGAATTCACGTCCAACATGTATTGTATTGTGGGCCATATTAGCGATTACAGTACAGATGGTTCTGCACTTCAAATTTCTACTGGAAATAGTAAGGCAAGGCAAGGCAAGGACGTATAGTATGCAAAAAACAATTGGCATTTTAGTTTGAAGG
>CAIGQW010054212.1:12632747-12645776 GCA_903798125.1 Danio choprae | reverse complement strand
CAATATATGTATATATATATATATATACATACATATATTGTCACTGTCTCTCAAACCAAAATGCTGCCAATTCGCATACTATGCGTCCTAAATAGTATATAATATATAAATATTTGTAAATGAATATTGTCCCTCTTGTTACAATGAATTACATTTGAACGGTTGTCTTCTGTAAATCATGCCAAAATATATGATAAACATACACAATTAAGCAAGAAACTTGCTAATGTAGAGTATGAAAAAACAAACAAACCCTTTTTACACTTTTAATGTTTTGATGCTTGAAAACCACTTTTCGTCTTTGACCCAATACACTTACGTTCTAATTCAAACATCAATGCTTAATTTACAGGAAACCCAGGGTGTGTGTGTGGCCACATATGGAGATTCAAAAAGCTTCCCGGCTTTCTTCTCCCGTCAAAGTGGATTTACTTCTCCTTACAATATCTCCAGTCCTCAAGAAGCAGCAGATCTTATTGGCAAGTCTTAAGTGTTTAAGCTTTTACCGCACATGCATTTGGGTAAATGTCAATAATACACATTTACTGAAAGCTGTAGTGATTGTAATTGAAATGGCATTCAGAGATAAAGTTTCTCTAACACAAACCCTCATACTGCTTAGTCATTCATGAAGGGCTCTTTAACTCCCTCTTTCCTCAACAGCAAGCACATTTTCTCTGGGGCTGAAGAGTGGTCTTCTTTTTGCTGTCCCGATCCCAGAGGAACATGCAGCCACGGGACAACAGATAGAAGACGCCATACAAACAGCAGTGAATGAGGCCAGGTTGGAAAATATAGTGCTTTAACATGCCACATATAATGACAAACACTAAAATAAAAACTCTTTTCTTTGCATATGTGAAGCTCAAAAGGAGTAACAGGAAGAGATGTCACTCCTTTTATCCTTCAGAGAGTCAGTGAACTGACTAAAGGGAAGTCTTTGCAAGCCAGTATCCTTTTAATGTCAATGTAAAACAGAATTTGCTGATACTTTTATTTCAGTATGTTGATGTACTTCCAACTGAAATGGATTTTGTAGTAGGGGGTGGGGCTTTCTATTTATGTGCCACTCACTCAAAGCAAACTAACGGTATGGGGGGTGTGGTTAACAATATTTTGCCTGAAGTTGTCAAGCTGACGTCAACAGAGAAGGATCCAAACGCATGGTCAGAGTGTATAATATGGTTAATGTTACCCTAAAATGGCCAGTAGGTGGTGACAAGTCTCTTTCTTAAAGCGACAGTTCACTCAAACATGAAAATTTTGTTAATTAGTTAACATCATGTAATTTCAAACCTTCAGAAGACAAATTAAGATATTTTAGATATTCTTCATTGACAACAATAGTCCAGACTCATTTAAAGCCCCCCGTTGCCAAATAAACATTTTTCGAACATACCATGTGTCATAAGTGGTTAAATCAGAATATTATGAAGCTACGAGAATATGCCTGTGTGCACAAAAATAATTATTTTATTCAACAGTTACTTCTCTCAGACCATTTGCAGATATATATCTTGATAGTTAAAGATTAATATCTTAATTTGGGTTCTGAAAATGAACAAAGGTAATTAAGACTTATCATTTATTTATTTATTGTTAAGATATATATTTTTGGCCTTTTTATTAGATAGGACAGTAATCAGACAGGAAGCAAAGTGGGAGAGAGAGAGGGGGGTAGGATTGGGAAATGTCCTCATACCGGGATTTGAACTCAGGTCACCCTGAAGTGCAACCGCACCATATGTCAGTGCGTTAA
This sequence comes from Danio choprae, assembly GCA_903798125.1. Lineage (NCBI taxonomy): Eukaryota > Metazoa > Chordata > Actinopteri > Cypriniformes > Danionidae > Danio > Danio choprae. The sequence continues at coordinate 12,644,017 of CAIGQW010054212.1, read as the reverse complement.
CCGCTAGGCTATTGTGCCAACTAGAGAGATTTTTTTACTGTATTGATGATCAGAAACTAATTCATTGAGGAATGAAACACTGCAGTGTTGCTCTGGGATGCACAAAGGTTCTGTTCCAATTTAAAATTGAACAAATTTTGTTAGCGTAACAATATTATGTACAATATATTGTTTATGTACAATATAACTGTTGTATAAAAACAGAACAGTCATGCGTGTACACCTATATAGAAAGCAATACTCTTGCTTGTTTGATTTGGCAAACCTATATCACATCTTAAAGAAATACAAAAACGATGACATAAATGACTTTTTTGACTGAATTAAAGGGTGTCTAACAGGTTGTATCCCACAGTGAATACCTTTGGACTCTAAATAGACTGGAGAGACATTTGAAAATCGTTATTAAAATAACATTTACAATATTATAGTACAGTAGAAGATAAATATCACACACCCATAGATCAAGCTTATTGAAGAAATATACCTGTGTGCTTTCATTATTTTGTAATGTTTGTTTTGGGTTCATGTTTCCTAGTCACAGAGAAATTTTATGTTATTTTCCTGAAATTTATTCATTTTTAGATATAGCACTCATCCGTAACAATGCCAGAGTGGGCAGTCAGATTGCACGTGCTCTTTCTAAACGCAATGAAAAGAAAGGAGGCCATTTTAAAGGCAATATTAAGACCCAAAAAACAATAAATCAGAAAATGGACTCCAAAAGTGTAAGTAATACAGTAAACATATCTTGTTGTAGTGTTTAATATTGATCTGTGTAAAGATTAATGCAAAATAAATTATGTACAGCATTTAGTTATGATTGTTAACTAAAACAAAAGCAAATGTTTTTTTAGTAGAAACAAAGCTGAATTTAAAAAATAAATAAATATAAGATAAAAAATTACTTGAACAATTAATTTTTTATGTTTATTAGTACATTAAAGAAGATTCAAACAAAGAGTCAAGTCAACAGCTACTCGCACTTTGAGAATAAAAAAAGCATATACAGTCAAAGCTAAAATAATACTGTACGTGTCTCCTTACATTAAAGTGAGGCCTAATGTAGTGAAACAGACAGTGTGTTAAAGAAATTTATTTACAGCATTTATAACACCGCCTCAGCATATGTGAAAAACCTTCTTGATGCTTAACTAAAGATAGTTGTATATAATTAACACATTCATTTCCATCAGATTGTTATTGGTGGAATAAACGTTGATTTCATCGCTAAAGGAACAACAAAGAATCTGCTGGTAAGTCTAAAGTACAACCTACAGGAGCTTAGGATACTTTGTTTTGTTTTTTTATGATATTATTCATTATTCAATATTCAGTTTGGTCAGACAAACCCAGGAAGCGTGTGCCAGTCATTTGGAGGAGTGGGCAGAAATATTGCTGGTAATTAATGAGCCATTCATAGTATTATTACTTAATCTATGCAAGTATTTGACTTTGGCTGTATTTCCTGTAGACTGTTTAAGCCGATTAGGACACAAACCCCTCTTCATCTCTGCCATCGGCAAAGACTCTCATAGTGATGCTGTGTTAAACTACTGTAAACATATGGTGAGTTTTCTCCTATTTTCTAGATTTTATTATCCTGTAGCAACATTAATCTTGTAGCTACAAGTTTTGTTTTTGGGCCTGTTCTTATCAGGATACAAGTGCGGTTGCCAGATTGCAGGACCAAAGGACGGCCACCTATTGTGCAGTCATAACTGAGTCTGGAGAGTTGAACCTGGGACTGGGCGACATGGACATCCATCAGCAAATACAAGAGCAGTATGTAGGTATTGACCTTATTCTTTCGCATAAGTGTGGACTCAGCCATTGAAACCTTATTGGCTCGAGTTTTGCAGTTTTATTCACTTGCATTGACTTTTAGCCATAAAAAACAGCTTATTGTGCTGCTTAATGTTTCAAACTGTTGTTTTCTTTTCTTATTGTATTTTTTTTTGGTCATAAACACACTTGTTTGTAGAGCAAATAGTTTGACCGTTTATTGCTGTTTGTTATTCCAAAAATCTTTGCCAATGTATTGCATCCTTACTGAATAAACCTTATCCTTATCCTTTTGATAATAGTGTAAAATATTACAATATTAAATTAAATAGGGAAATTAACATTTGTGGCTTTTAATCCAGTTGTGGATGCTATTCACACCTAAATTAGGATAAAAACCTAGTACAAAGTACAGTCCTTTTGTTCTAAGTAAACAGCAATAGTGATGACTCGTCCTGCACTCACTCATCAGATGCTCTCTATGAGAATGCCCTGCCGCCTAATAACACGTTCAGCCAATTAAAAACTTTACCCAGCATACACTGGATTCTGAATTTATGATATCAGCCCATATAATGTTGCTAGCGTTGGGCAGCAATTAATCATGATTAATCACATACAAATTAAAAGTTTGTTTTTGTGTGATTATGTATATATAATTCAATTCAATTCAAGTTCATTTATATAGCAGCTTAACATAGTTCTAGTAAAGTCCAGATTTCACTGCTGAAAGTTCAAAAACTGAAGAGCAAATCCACCGAAGCGCAGCTCCACACGTCCCGATCCGAGCAGGCCAGTGGCAACAGTGGCAAGGAAAAAAAACTTCACCAATTGACGAAGTGAAGGGGAAAAAAAACCTCGAGAGAAACCAGGCTCTGTTGGGCACAATCATTATTCTTCTGGCCAAACTTCCTGAAATATAAAATAAAGAAAATAATTAGCGTAGCTGCTGTTCATAGTGTATTTAAACGAGATGCAAAAAGTGGATTGTTATAGATGAAAATAGCAGTTATATAAACAAACATGTAAAGCATATGAGAGTTTCTAACACAATGTCTGGTGCATTAAGACAGGAGGAATGGGTTCTACAGGTGGTTGTCAAGCATCATACATCATACTGTTATGCGATGCATTGAGGGTATGCTTTAATGAAAAGATGGGTCTTTAATTTAGTTTTAAATTGAGAGAGTGTGTCTGAGCCTCTGACATTATCAGGAAGGCTATTCCAGAGTTTAGGAGCCATAAATGAGAAGGCTCGACCTCCTTTACTCGACTTTGCTATTCTAGGTACTACCAGAAACCTTGAGTTTTGAGATCTTAAAGAGCGGGTTGGATTGTAGCGAGACAGAAGGTTGTTTAGATAAACAGGAGCTAGATTATTTAAAGCTTTATAGTAAGAAGCAATATTTTGTAATCAATACGGAACTTAACAGGCAGCCAGTGTAAGGAGGATAAAATTGGGGTGATATGATCATATTTTCTAGACCTGGTAAGAACTCTGGCAGCTGCATTTTGTACTAGCTGAGATCTGTTTACAGGATTTAGGCCCAATAAGTAATAATTCTGTTTTGTCTGAAATTAAGAGAAGAAAATTGTTGGTCATCCAGTCTTTAACATCTTTAATACACTCAGTTAGCTTAGACAGTTCAGAGGTAGCATGTATATCGTAAACAGCAAAGGGCCTAAAACTAATCCTTGAGGCACCCTATACTTGTGAAAGCTGTCTATTTATATTCACAAACTGGTAACGGTCAGTTAAGTATGACTTAAACCATTGTAGAGCCTGTCCCTGGACACCTGTAGAATTTAAGCGATCTATGAGGATATTGTGGTTGATGGTGTCAAATGCGATCGTGTCAAACTGAGATCAAGTAAAACTAATAACGAGATGCGCCCTTGGTCAGCAGCTAAGAGTAAATCATTGGTTATTTACACTAATGCGGTTTCTGTACTGTGACGAGGCCTGAAACCTATAATTATAGACAGATATATAAAAGCAAAACTATACAAACTAAAATGTTTACATAGATAAATAATTTGTATTAAAGGGGACCTATTATGCAAAAATCACTTTTATAAGGGTGTTGTGGCAAGAGTGTGGCCAGCCTCTCATGGTAACAATTAATTAATTCTATTTTTTATAATCACACTTGATAAAAACAGTCTGCAGAAACACTTTGATTGACATTCTCTCTTTGTACAGTCGTGGCCAACAGTTTTGAGAATGACACAAATATTAGTTTTCACAAAGTTTGCTGCTAAACTGCTTTTAGATCTTTGTTTCAGTTGTTTCTGTGATGTACTGAAATATAATTACAAGCACTTTATACGTTTCAAAGGCTTTTATCGACAAATACGTGACATTTATGCAAAGAGTCAGTATTTGCAGTGTTGGCCCTTCTTTTTCAGGACCTCTGCAATTCGACTGGGCGTGCTTTCAATCAAGTTCTGGGCCAAATCCTGACTGATAACAACCCATTCTTTCATAATCACTTCTTGGAGTTTGTCAGAATTAGTGGGTTTTTGTTTGTCCACCCACCTCTTGAGGATTGACCACAAGTTCTCAATGGGATTAAGTCTGGGGAGTTTCCAGGCCATGGACCCAAACTTTCAACGTTTTGGTCCCCGAGCCAATTAGATATCTCTTTTGCCTTATGGCACGGTGCTCCATCGTGCTGAAAAATGCATTGTTCTTCACCAAACTGTTGTTGGATTGTTGGAAGAAGTTGCTGTTGGAGGGTGTTTTGGTACCATTCTTTATTCATGGCTGTGTTTTTGGGCAAAACTGTAAGTGATCCCACTCCCTTGGATGAGAAGCAACCCCACACATGAATGGTCTCAGGATGCTTTACTGTTGGCATGACACAGGACTGATGGTAACGCTCACCTTTTCTTCTCCGGACAAGCCTTTTTCCAGATGCCCCAAACTAACGGAAAGGGGCTTCATCAGAGAATATGACATTGCCCCAGTCCTCAGCAGTCCATTCACCATACTTTTTGCAGAAGATCAATCTGTCCCTGAGGTTTTTTTTGGAGAGAAGTGGCTTCTTTGCTGCCCTTCTTGACACCAGGCCATCTCCCAAAAGTCTTTGCCTCACTGTGCGTGCAGATGCACTCACACCTGCCTGCTGCCATTCCTGAGCAAGCTCTGCACTGGTGGCACTCCGATCCCACGGCTGATTCCTCTTTAGGAGACGATCCTGGCGCTTACTGGACTTTCTTGGACGCCCTGAACTCTTAGTAGCCACAATATCCTTGCCTGTGAAGCCATTTTATGCAACACAATGATGGCTGCACGCCTTTCTTTGCATGGGTAACAATGAAAGAACAATGATTTCAAGCATCACCCTCCTTTTAACATGTCAAGTCTGCCATTCTAACCCAATCAGCCTGACATAATGATCTCAGGCCTTGTGCTCGTCAACATTCTCACCTGAGTTAACAAGACGATTACTGAAATGATCTCAGCAGCTCCTTTAATGACAGCAATGAAGTGCAGTGGAACGTTTTTTCAGGATTAAGTTAATTTTCATGGCAAAGAAAGACTATGCAATTCATCTGATCTCTCTTCATAACATTCTGGAGTATATGCAAATTGCTATTATAAAAACTTAAGCAGCAACCTTTCCAATTTTCAATATTTATGCAATTCTCAAAACTTTTGGCCACGACTGTACATGTTGTTAGAAGGGGAAAGTCCCACAATTAGTGACTGTCTCACTCACGAACAGGACTTTGTAGCTCTGCCTTCTGGCTGGGAGCACAATCTCATTTGAATTTAAAGTCTCAGTCACCAAAATGGCACAATTTGGATCAAAGCCTATAATGGGCAGTTTCAAAATGTTTATAAAAAATTATATAAAAAATTGTTTTAAAAAAATTATCGGTGGGGAATTTTGAGCTGAAACTTCACATACACACTCCAGGAACATCAGAGACTTATTTTCCTTATTTTTTATCTTTTAAAAAGAGGTATAATAAGTCCCCGTTAAATATAAATATTATACAGATCTAAATATAAATAAAGATTTCCTTAAATATGTGTAGGCATGTGTGCATTTGTATATATACATAATAAATGTACACAGTACACACATTATGTTTCGTGAATATAGCATTTTATTTTGGATGCGATTAATCCTGATTATTCCAGCATGTTACTGGCCCTACTTAAATAATGCTCGTGATTTTAAGAAAACGTAACATAAATAAACAACGGTCATCATATAATCATCAAAACAATCCAAAACGAAGAGAGACGGGGAGCCAGACAACTTATCAAATAAATAACCAAACAAACCTAAAGCAGGTTGGGACTCCCCACTCCAAACTAAAGTCAAAAATAAAATACAAAGGAGAACACAACAACAAAGCCATCAAAGACTGTGATTAGTGTGGAGGAATGGCTGAGAACGAGAGAACCACTTCCTTCCGTTTTAAAGCCTGCTGTCACCAAATCAACCAATAGAAAACTGAAAAGGTAAAAGACAAAACAATATCAATTGAAAGTAATAATTATGGGCAGGAGTGAACTCCACACGTAACACCTCCACCCCCAAAATGGTGACTGGTAAAACAGAACAAAAATAAATGAAACACTTTTCATCAGCATATAGAAATATGTGACATTGCATCGGCCAGCACATGTTTTATTTTCAAGTTAAAAGCTTGGACAAACAAAACCTATCCCATCAGAAGTTGGTGAGAATTATGCATTTTATGGATAAAGATGAGAGGGTTGTGATTGGTGTAGATGGTAATTGGATAGGATTAACATTTTGTATTATTATCTGCAGGTGTCTCAGTTTGAAGATCAGCTTTCGTCAGCATCTCTCGTAGTTCTTGATGGAAACATTCCAGTTTCAACCATTGATTATGTGTGCCGTATCACCAAGAAACACGCAGTCCCTGGTAAACATTATTTATCTAATACCATTTCAAAGTGTTTAGTCAGTTGTTACGTGTGTGTCTCTGTCTTTCTCTGCAGTGTGGTTTGAGCCCACGGATGCAGATAAGGCCTGCAAGCCCTTCCTGTCAGAGAGCTGGAAAGCGCTGGCTTTCACCTCCCCCAATCTGACGGAGCTCTGCACCATGAATCACACACTCAGTCTGCCCACTCCTGCTGGTACTGGAGTTTTGGACTGATAAGCAAACGTTGACTCTTGCATGGGAATAGTGGAGCTGTTTGAATAGTAATCATAGGGTGATTTTGTTTTAGAGCTGCCCCGATCACTGGAGGATGTTTTGGGTTGTGTACCGGCTCTCTCTCTCCCCCTGCTGGAGCATCTGCATTGTGTCGTGGTCACTTTGGGCTCGCTGGGTGTGCTGGTGTGTGGAGAACATGAAGCCGGGACTGTAAATTTGCAGCCACGAAAGCAAAAAAGGGTATGATGGATTTATTGTTTTAAAATTATTACTGTCAATGATTAAAATAACATATTTTTTTTGCTTATCATTTTAAATTACTTTGAAAGAATAAGAGTGAGTGTGTGCATGCTGATATATGTTAAATGATTTTTTTCAAACTAATAATAATATAAATAAAATAAAACGGCATTATTTAAACTTTTTGTTTATTATTGTTGTTATGTTTCTTGTCCTGTCACATTTCCAGACTTTTTTCTTTATATAGAAATATTTTTTAACAATATATGTTAAAGAGAGTTCAGTTTATTTATTGAACTGATCTGTTTGCATTATAGTTTACCCAAAAATCTAAATGACCTTATTTATTCTCTCTTTTGTGGTTTTACACCTTCATGGTATTTTTCTTTTATTAAACACAAAAGAAGATATTTTGAAGAATGCTGGGTACTGGCACCCATCAAATTCCATAGTAGGTAAACAAAATACTATGGATGTCAATGGCTGCCAGCTACCAGCATTTTTTCCAAAATATCTTCTTTTGGGTACTTCAGAAGAAAGAAACTCAAGAACCTTTTTGAACAAGTGAAGGGTTGAGCAAATGATGACAGAATTTTCAGTTCGAGTGAACTTTCCATTTAAACTTAATTTTTAAATGATCATGTTTAATAGTGGAATTAATGCAGAAAACTACATTACCCATGATGCTGTGCACAACATTCCACCAATCAGAGAATTTGGTGCAAGTTCCAAAGTGCACCAAAAGAAATCTGTAACTCCTCCCACTCCCATGAAACACTGCAAATTTGACACTCTAAACATACTTAGAGGGATAGTTCACCCAAAAATGAAAATTTCTTCTGTTGAAAACTAAAGAAGAAATTTTGAAGAAAGCTGGAATCCTGTAATCATTGACTTCAAAATTATTTGTTTTTCCTACTATGGAAGTCAATGGTTATGTTTTTTTCAAAATATCTTCATTGGTGTCCAACAGAAAAAAGAATATCATAAAGGCTTGGAACCACCTGAGGGAGAGTAAATAGTGAGTCAATTTAAATTTTTTGGTGAACTATTCCTTTAAATATTTAAAGGTCCTAAGTATTTTTCAATAAATAACTATTTTTTCTGGGTGGCGCAGTGGGTAGTGCTGTTGCCTCACAGCAAGAAGGTCGCTGGTTCCAGCCTCGGCTGGGTCAGTTGGCATTTCTGTGTGGAGTTTGCATGTTCTATATACAGACTGATGGGTTGCAGCTGGAAGGGCATCCGCTGCGTAAAACATATGCTGGATAAGTTGATGGTTCATTCCGCTGTGGCAACCCCAGATTAATAAAGGGACTAAGCCGAAAAGGGAATGAATTAACTATTTTTTCTCAATTTGTTTTTCCAATTAACAATGCTTTATTGAATTGCGGTTCTTTTCCTCAGTAAAACTGTATAATTGATCATTTTAAAAAGTATATTTATTTAATATGTACTTTTTCTTTCATAAACTTGTTTAAATCATGTACAGCCAGTATATATTTGTTAATTTATTTAAAGTAACATCACCTATATATGGCTCTTTTTAAAAAGCTTATGGAAAAATAAGCAATGATGAAATGAAAATCCAATAGTGTCATTAATCACCTCAATAATATTCAAATATCAATATTTTTTTGACATTTCTTTCCATACCAGAAGTCTCGTCTGTGTGCTGTTCATTATCCAGCGCTGGCTGTGAGCTCTGAAGAAACAGTAAATGTGTCAGGAGCAGGTGACAGGTATGTTTAATGTATTGAAATGAAAATAAAGGTTTTTTTTGGATGTTAGTATCAGTGTTGTTAGTTTGAAGGTTATCTATAATAGAGTGTGCTCCAAAACAGTGTCAAAATTTGCATTTAGAAGATATAAACCTGATAAAGACATCCAAAGCTTGCAGTTTGTCACTTCCACCTAAATTGATCAGCAGTTTTTTTGACATCACCTCAATCTTGACCAATCAAATGCTCTATAGTATCTGACATGCCCCGCCCCCTTTAAGACTCTTCTTATTGGATGTGCTTGAGCTCAGTCACTGGCAGAGCTGTGATAAGATCTAAAAGCTATTGGCTGTTTTTTTTTAAAGGGGAGGAGCTACACTATGTCCCAGCCTATCTACATGTTTCAGTTGAGATTACATCAGACATTCATTCATTCATTCATTCATTCATTCATTCATTTTCTTTTCGACTTAGTCCCTTTATTAATCAGGGGTTGCCACAGCGGATTGACGGACAATTTAGCTTACCCAGTTCACCTATAGTGCATGTTTTTGGACTTGTGGGGGAAACCAGAGCACCCAGAGGAAACCCACGCGAACACAGGGAGTACATTCAAACTCCACACAGAAATGCATACTGACCCAGCCGGGGCTCGAACCAGCGACCTTCTTGCTGTGGGGCGATCGTGCTACCCACTGCCCCACCATGCTGCTATTACATCAAACATCAAATAAAAAATACACATTTCAAAGCACTTCATGGGAACTTTTCACTTTAACCTAATTTAAATTTAGCAGACAGAAGCATATCACATTAATCTCTCTTCAACTTTTTACATAGTTTTGCTGGAGCAATGATGGTTGGGATTCTGCAAGGTCTGCACACAGACAGCTGTGTCCGGATGGGACTCCTGGCCGCCCGCAGGTCTTTGTTGTCTCCGCATCCAATAGATCCATCGCTGACGGCAGATGCCATCCGTCCAGAGAAGTCCGATTTTCAGCAGTGGTCAAAGCCTGCATTTATGTGGATTGAGGATTGAAATACCATCTGAAAGAGAGCAGGCTGTACATGTAGGTGCTGCATTTGTGTGGGTTTTAATGCAAAACAACTCAAGCTGAACGTTAATTGGAGTTTAAATGAATGGATATAAACCTCTACTACTTTCTATAACTTCTATTATCTCTGGACAGTTTTAGAAATATGAAAAATTCTACTTCATAATAATGGTGAAATATTTTGGGCTTTTTACAGTAATATTATAATATATATAACCATACTTTAAGTACATAGGTGGATATTTTTAATTATGTCAACAATGTTTATGGATTGCACATTGCTTTTGGAAATAAAATATGTTGAAATGGTTTTATAATTTAACATTTTGTGTTTGTTTTTACTTTGGAAAAATGGCATTACTTAAAATATACAATATTTTCTAAATGTGTTTTTATGAACAGGTTTTAGGTCTTTGGTTATTATTTTGTATAGTTTAATAGTTCTATACTTAATATTGAAGTACATTAAATTAATAACTTTTTGTTATTATAGTATTACTGAGATGTTGTAAGTTTTATTAATATTTGACTTATTTTTTATTATTTAACTTTTTGCCAATGTTTTAGTTATTGTATTTTTTGTTTTAGTTTTCTTAAATATGTCTATATAGTTTTTATTCATGTTTATTTTATACTGTTGTTTTAGCACACAATGTTTAACTGAGTTTTTTTTCTTCTTTCTTTTGGCAACTAGATGTATTAAAATTTAATTCATGTTTTTTTACATAACAAAAATGGTGGTTTTAGCAAAGTACAACATTTTAGACACACTAAAGAAAATGGACACAAACTTAATAAAGGATACATAAGTTACTATTTTAATAGTTAAAAAAAAAATATTCATTCATTCATTCATTTTCATTTCGGCTTAGTCCCTTTATTAATCTGGGGTCGCCACAGCGGAGTGAACCGCCAACTTATCCAGCATATGTTTTACGCAGCGGATGCCCTTCCAGCTGCAACCCATCTCTGGGAAACATCCATACACACCCATTCACACTCATACACTACGGACAATTTAGTCTACCCAATTCACCTATACCGCATGTCTTTGGACTTGTGGGGGAAACCGGAGCAAAAAAAAAAAAATATATATATATATATATATATAATTGAGTACACCTCATTTTGAAAATGAATATTTTTATCCATTTCTCAGTGAATATAGGCAGTGTATTTTAGATTTCCCCCTCACGTTTAGAGACAGACCATGTAGAAACAGGTGATTAATAATTATGAACGTAAACTTTTGGATTTCATTCAGCTGTCCCCCCCACTTTTAAAATGTCCACTACCCCCATATATATATATATATATATATATATAT
>CAIGQW010054212.1:12614283-12632647 GCA_903798125.1 Danio choprae | reverse complement strand
TATATATATATATATATTGCAAATAATTAAAAATAAATACAATAATTGATTATAAAATTAAGGTATTTTAAATTATATAAAAATTATTTTAATGAAATCCTTATTTTAATGAAAAATATTTTTCATATATTGTCACTGTTTCCAAGTAATTCATTGATAACATTTTATCAGTAAGTAAAGTACTTCTAAATTGGAAAATATATCTATTTAAGTCGCCCCTTGTGGTACTCCAGTACCTCGATTAGTGACACACTTTTACAAAAATAAACTCCATCTCCCACAATACATTTCGCATCTTGCGCAAACTCAGTTAGAGGCGACTGTTACTGTATTCCCTCCTCATTTCAATGTAAGATGGTGGTAAGAATCTGCTACCTAAATAAACAGTAAAACTGAGTAGGAAAACATCTAATCAATACTGAACATCTGAGCTGTGGAATAGTGCTCAATCCAATTTATAATACGGGTAAACCTGATCAGTTGAGAGGCAGAAACCCCCGCCTAAACTTGAGTGGAATCCCTGCAATACAGGACCAGCTAGTAGAAGTGAGTACCCTGCAAAACAACTGCTTTAATCACCATCAGTGCACCCGAATATAGTTACTTCAGCGGTAATAGGTGTGTATACATGTGCTAAATCAGACTAACTACATGGTTAAACCGTAAAACTCAGGGTTTAAGTAAAGCGTGAAGTTAAAGGTGGACAGGCGGCGGTTCCTCCTCTAGTCGCCGGGCCGATCAGTTAGGAGAGCTGCAGGCTTTAGTTGAGTGTAGGCCGCAAAATAAAAACGTCCATAAAACACTCGTTGTTGTCACAATGTGTGTGAGGAAAGTCGTTTTTGTTCTCTCATAAGCTTTTTAAAATATTTGCGGCTTTAAGTGTGTGTGTTATTGCTTGTGGACGAGTAAAATCTGTGTTTTAGGCGTTGTGTTATGTGCCGCACGTCAGCTGAAGTCTGCCCCGGCTGTGATAGACTCCTGACCGGCTTTCAAGCCCACTGACGCGCCGCTACACATGAATGATGTGAGATGTCAATAATTGGGATTTTCGTATCGATGCATAGATATTAAAACAAGGATTGAATTAGCTGTTTGTTTAATTAACGGCAATTGGAAGCAGAAACGGGCTCCATGAAGGACTACGATTATAAACAATGTTTTAATCCGACACAATGCGAGAAATTGGAGTGTGAATGTTTAATATACGTTTTCGCTGAAAATAAAATTCAAACGCATGATTAAATGTTAATGTTTCAAAAAGGTTTTTTCCTATACAAATGTCACTCATGGACAAAATACATTGACTTATTAAAGCTTTAGTGTTTTGTTCTGAATATAACATTGATTTTGTGTTGCGTGTAGACCTTTAACTGTAATTTATGCATTTTTATCTGTACATGACTGTGAGTACAATGTGAATCTAATGTGACCCAGTGGTTCCATTCTGTAAACTCCATACATCAGCATGTTTATAGACAACTAAGCCGACTTGCTATAACGTGAGTAACGTAAAAAGTTAAAGGTTCACCTAAAAAAAAGAAAATTTCTTCTAATGTACTCATTCTCAGATCTTCCTAGATGTAAGTGACTTTTTGTTTTCCTCAGTAGAATGATTTGAAACTGTGCTTCTTGGTGGATCAGAGAAGGCAGGTCAATGGCTACTGGTGTTTGAGAGTCAAAAATACATATACAGGCAAAAAAATAACATATGTAATATCTGTGACTCCTGATGCTACATTGAGGTCTTATGAAGCAAAGCAACTGTTCTGTGCAAGAAGCCGAACATTATTTACAACATTATTTGTTGCCTGTATTCCACAGCCTTGGGAAACAAACACGAGTTTGTTTGTGAATTTATTCCCATCCTTTTAATCTGAGGTGTATTAGCTTGATGTTTTGTGTTTCTGTGAGCTAACTGCTTGCTGTACTACAGTGAAGTGGAGTTATCTCTTGCCTTTGGCTTTTCATCAGCACCTTGGCCGACCTGCCAGAGACTTTCCCCAATTTGCCGTGTGATAGGATGTCCCGCAGTCCAGAGCTGAAAGAAGACCCCATGGAGTGCCCACTGTGCATGGAACCTCTGGAGATTGATGACGTCAACTTCTTCCCCTGCACCTGTGGCTACCAAATCTGCCGTTTCTGCTGGCATCGTATCCGCACAGATGAGAATGGCCTCTGCCCTGCTTGCAGAAAGGTAAGAAGCTGCTTGAATTTTTTTTATTATCATGAGTTTATAATGATTCTGCTGGACTTTTGCTTGTGAAATGCATGTCGAGAGCCTTTGTCACTCATTATATAATAATATTCTTTATATTTATAAAGAATCTTTAAAGCTGGTTCTCAAAGCATAGTACATTGGATAATCATATGATGCAATGTAGCTGCATTTCTGAGATGATAAAAGGATGCTTAATAGTACTGTTTTCAAAGTGATCGATTGTTAGACTAGAATAAAAGGTAACTCGAAGGCCCCTTATTTTAGATTTCAAAAGGAAGCCATCAGCAGATTGGAGTAGATGCCCAAGTGAGAAAAATAAATATTAAAGGGTAAATGGCCTAAAACCGAGCCCTGAGGGACACCAGAAGAATTCACAGGCCTATAACCACTAATAGAAATTAACTGGGAATAATCAGTAAAATAGCCAACTGTTGTGCCTCTTTTACACTGTTCATAAGACTGAAAATGTACGTTCTAAAATTGCAGTCAGTAGCGATATGTTTAATTGTGACATCTAAAACAGTGGTTCTTCAATGGTATTGTCCTTATATATGGAAAGTGAAATCAAAGAACTGATTGTTTTGGTGTTATTTTAAATCAAGCCTAAACAAAGTTCACATAGTTTGTTTGAGGAGTTTGAAACAACTTGCCAAAGGCAAACGTTGACTAGGAAACCTTCTCTGGTTTATTTTATTTGTTCAGTCTGTTGAGGTCACATGTCTGTGAGTGAAAATATTAACACAGAGAAGCTGTTATAAGTGAAATTGAAGTGTAAAAAGAGTAAAACATTGACACTTTAGTCTACTATAAATAAAAATGTTGTGCCTGACTGGCCTGTCAAGTATATGTGACATAATATTTGTATGTCAGGAAAAAATGTAAACACTGGAGACAAATTTGTTGATTTTGTTTTATTCATTAATATTACAAGGAGTAATTTTTAAATTTGTAGCATTTGTATATAATAATAATAATTCAATTATTAACACTAATAAATTATTTAAATTTAAAGTTAAAATTTGTTAAATTTAGATTTTTCCATTTAAATTTAGTTAAAAAAAAACTTAATTCAGTCACCATCTACACACTCTTATTTTGTATCAAACCCAAAAGACTTTTATTCATCTTCAAATTGGAGAAAAAAAGAAATATTTTTATGAAATCTGAGAGGTTTACCTCCTCTGAAATATGATGTTTCATAAAGTAATGTAATTTAAATCCAAGTTTTCTGAAAAGGTATGAATGCTTTGACCCATATCCATGTAGCTTAAAATATCTAGTAAATGGACGCTCAAGCTTGTGTGTTTGATGTGCAAGTCTCTGTTTACCATTAATTCTTACAAACTCCTTATTAAAGTATTGATGATAGAGTGGATGTTCAAAGAAAGGACAGACGTCTCTCAAGTTCAGTGTTGCTAACTTTGCAACCATGTCGCTAGATTTAGTGACTTTTCACACCCCGTTAGTGACTTTTAGGCGCCTAGCAACAAATCTAGCGACTATAGACGAATGTCCTGTGAGTGTGAGGTATAGCTTTTCTGGTACAATTAGACCTTCCTCTCCTCCTACAGCTGTGCTGAGAGAGACTGAGATTTGACACAGACATGAATGAGATGTGCATGTGCAGCCTGTTTTCATGGAACAATCATATATCTCCTCCTTTGTTTTATATTTAAACAATATAATTTGACCATTTATTCTTCTCTTGCACTTATACTACTCACAATCACAGAGCTTTAGTGGAATACCAATATCTGGTTATAATAAATAATTTAATAAAGTTCCTTTATTATGTCTGAGAGACTATACTGTGAACACACTGCACTCTATCGACATTGTTTTACTGCATTCAAACAATAATACAATTAATTAAACTCATATATATATATATATGTAGTGCAAATATACCAATGGCCTCATTCAGCAACTTATAGGTACTTTTCGAGCAGAACTTAGCTACTTTCTATTAAAAATAGTTGCCAATGGTGCTAAAGTTTTATTACAAATATCTTAGTTTTTCCTTGAAGGATGAGCAAAAAGCTAATATGGCATAATATTTCTTTCTACCCAAACTATCTCTTTAATTAAAATGTTAGACTGCTCCTTGATGAACATCTGGTTGTTGAAGAAAAATCTGACGGATGTGATTTTAAGCAACAATTTGCCATTCTTACATTATTGATTATAAAAAATCTGTCATGTGCAAGTATTGCATATTAAGTATCCAATTAACAGCCTTAGTGTTCATAAACCTGATTATGCCTAAAACAGTGCAATTTTTTCAGTAATCCTTTATGATTGTAGCGAGTCAGACCATACAAACATGATCTCAGTTTTCATTATCAAATAAATGTCAATCAAGACTAATCTGGACTTTGATGTCATCAGTCCATGACACATTCTGTAACCCATGTTCTGAAGTGATACCAAGACTTTTTTGCTACTTCTGTGCAGGATTTATATGGAATGATTTTGTGAGTATAGGAGCTACAAACCTAACACATAAAAAAAAAAATACAATCAAAATCGATTTAAAACCACATATTTGGTAAACAAAGCTTTAGCGGGTCACAAACATACACACACGCACACACAGAAACATTTACATGAGTAAATAAATAGTTTGAAGGATGGAGTCAAAATCTGCAGAAATTTGCTGATTACTGAGTGCGCAGATTCTTGTGGGCCTAGTGATTCCTCATTGCAAACATAAACAATTTGTAGCATTTGTTGTTTTACTCATTATATACCAGAATAAAAGCTTCAACATTTCCCTGAGGTGGCTTAAAGTTGTCAAACTGATTGCGTCATCAAGTTCAGTGCTTCTATTGCTTCTTAATTTGATGCTTGTCGTAAGAGAAGTCACTGCAGGACAGTGTCTGAAATCTGTAAGACTTCCAGGATTTCATCAAAGGAAAAAATTAAATTCAATGACCAATAATCAGTGATCAATGATCAAAGACCACAGATTTTAGCCTAGGATTATAGGAATCTTTTAGGATTTGTCTCCAAAATTCTGCTGAAAGTAATATTGCACCACTTTGTTTGCAAACTGCTCTTCCCAAGAGTAAAAGCGCTGTGGATTATTTGACTAGCTGGGAAAGTGTCAGCCAGAAAACTTGACCTATTTGCAGAGTTGTTTGAGCAGGATAGGGTTCAGTCGAGGTAACTGGCTCTGTGTGTTCTGTAGCCTTACCCAGAGGATCCTGCAGTATACAAGCCACTGTCACAAGAGGAGATCCAAAGGATAAAGAACGAGAAGAAGCAGAAGCAGAATGAGAAAAAGCAGAAGGTGACGGAGAACCGCAAGCATCTGGCCAGCGTCCGTGTGGTGCAGCGGAACCTGGTGTTCGTCGTAGGGCTTTCTCAAAGGCTTGCTGATGCAGAGGTGATCGCTCAAACAATGTCTATTAATATTGGTTTTGTTTTTGTTACATGATGTTTACTAAAAACTATTTTTTGGGGGGGATCTAATGAATTGTGAAGTTTGTTTTATTTGAATGTACTTGAATGTGTTTGAATGTTATGTGGATGCATTTGAATGTTTATAAAAATGCACTGATATTTCGGATAATGAAAATGTTCTGCCTAAATGTTTTTGAAGAGCTACAATCACTGACCAGTTAACTTTTAATTAGCGCATTTTCACTGTCTTCCATTTTATTCACACATGGATAAGCAACAACAAAAAATTAATATGTTGACTGTGTGGCTAGATCAACCGTTTTCTGGACCAGTCATTTCTTTAGTTTAACTTGTACTGATAAGAATGAACAGAACAGCAGTAAACATGTAACACATTAAATGACTGACATAAAAATGGCTTTATGTACAAACTTGCAGCTTGGTTTTTTATTTAAGTGTTAATTATTAACACCATGATTAAATATTAAATTGTTATTATTAAATACACTTTTGTAATTTATTTAAAACTAAGTGTAATTAAGATTATTTTTCCAAAAATAGAGAAATCATCAAATCTGTATTTTATAAACGTCCAAATAATAAATGAAAGAAGCCTGTTATTATCAGCAAATCTGAACTTATTAGTTCAAAAATATAAGTCATTGCTATTTTTCTTGCTATTTTAATAATTTCTGATATGCTGGTTTGATGCTTGGGAACGTTTTACTATTGTGAATGTTAATTAAAAATAGAAAATCCTGTTGGGTTGCTTACTTTTTAATGCAAAGTTAAAGCAGAATTAAATTATTCTTTTAATTATTTTTTCTTTTTACTTTTTAAATAGTAGCTTGTAATGTTAATGAATAATAGTATAGTAATATGACCATATATTACAGATTTTCACTGTTTGCTTACTTTAGAACAATAATGCATTTAATCACAGTGTATATTTATTAAAATGACTGATCACCTAAATCATTTCTGTGAAAGAAAAGTATCAATTTCTGTCATTTGCAATTTGCTGAACAAAAGGAAATTCCCTTCCTCAGAGTCATTTCACAGTTTGTGTGATAAGTGGCCTTAACTGTTCTGTTAACTGTTCCGTTCTGTCTGTTTTGTTGTTCATGCAATAATTCACCTCAATAATCTCTCTCTCTTCAATCGTTTCTTAGGTTCTAAAGCGTCCAGAGTATTTTGGCAAGTTTGGCAAAATTCATAAAGTGGTCATCAATAACAGCACGTCATATGCAGGTTCACAGGTAGGAAAAGCTCACCTGATTGCTATGAAAACTGATGCACACAAATCATTCATGGAGCCCTTCACTTTTTTTTTGCTAATTTTACTCATTTTACTAGTTCCCTAGAGTCCCCTTTTACTAGTCTCCATTTGAGTTTTACCATTTTTAATTTATTCAACCAATCTCCCAGTCTGGCAGGAGCACTTTTAGCTTAGCTTAGAATAAATCATTGACTCGGATTAGACCATTAGCATGCTAAACAAAACAAAAAAACACTTGCTAAAAATTTTTTTAAAAGAGTTTTGATCATATTCCTTTTTAAAGCTGGAGTCTTCTGTATTAAGCTGATATGGCTAGGAACTATACTCTCATTTTGACATTAAAAAACAAGTAACTTTTAGCTGCAAAATCTACCATGGCTCCAGCAGGTGCAGTAATATTGTGATGTAGCTACCGAAAACGTAAGATTTAAATAGGAAATTTATGAGATGCTAACGGTCTAATCTGATTCCGTGATTTATGCTAAACTAAGCTAAAAATTCTCCT
Source organism: Danio choprae (assembly GCA_903798125.1). NCBI lineage: Eukaryota > Metazoa > Chordata > Actinopteri > Cypriniformes > Danionidae > Danio > Danio choprae. Next base: position 12,625,240 of record CAIGQW010054212.1, on the reverse strand, counting down.
ACCAGATGCCGAGATTGGCTAAATAGATTAAAAACGGTGAAATTCAACTGGGAGTTGTAAAATTATAAAAAAATTAATAAAAAAGGTGAAGTGTTCCTTTAAGGCTTAAAAAGATAGATCACCCAAAAATGTAAATTTCCTCATCATTTACTCACACTAAAGTGGTTCTAAACTTTTATGAATTAATTTTTTCTTTTGAACACTAACCAGATATTCTGAAGAATGTTGGGGAAAACCTGGGGGCATAGCTTATGGAAGTGTCAATGGCTGTTTTTTCCCCAACATTCTACAGTATATCTTTCTATGTGTTCAACAGAAGAAACAAATTTAAATGGAGTTTGGAACAAGTAAATGAGTCAAAAAAACAAGAGGATGAGTAAATGATGACAGAATTTTTTGGGGGAGTAAACTCATCTTAAGGCAACAGCAAAACAGTAGAATTAAGAAAATGTTTATATTTTTTCTTTTTGCTTCACAGGGTCCTAGTGCTAGTGCCTATGTAACTTACATTCGTTCAGAGGATGCCCTTAGAGCAATACAATGTGTAAACAATGTCATAGTGGACGGTAGAACGCTCAAGGTAAGTGCTAAGCCATCAGAACGTAATCTGTTTACACAATATTTTCATGTCAGGGCTCCAGACAGCAAGTAAATGGTTGTATTATGCGATTCTTGTTCATTCTTTTGGCGGTTTTTAATGGTGCTACTAGCATTTTACCTTGTCTGTTGCATCTGGAAAACATTAAACATCTGAAGGAGAACAAAACAGCAGTACTATAATTGTTTGAACCAACTTTTAACCTAAGCGCGAATGCGTTTAATTGCTGACTAATCTCGAGTTTGCTACATAGTTCCAGTCACAAACCACTAATGTAAAAATAATAAAATGTAAAATAGTTTTTTAATTAAATTAGATTAGATTAGATTAGATTAGATTAAAAAAGTTTGAATTGAGATTAATGTCACTGACATTCTCAGCAGCACTGATGCGGAAAAACAGGAGAAGCATTGTGTTTCAGACCACAATTCATCAACATTTACTATGGGTTACTAGTAGCTAACTGTAAACATGATAATATAGTAGAAATGCAGGATATTCTATTATGTTATTATTATTTAGACATTTTAAATGTGTAACAGAATGCAACTGCAGTATATTTGTTTTTATACATTTTTGATTATTATTTTCAGTGTAGTTATTTTAGTTTTAAGTTAAATTAAAAATGTAAATAAAATGTCTTGCCAGCTATCTACTTTATTATGTAAATACATAGCTACTAAATACAGTGCTCAGCATGTATGAGTACACCCCATTTTGAAAAGGAATATTTGTATCCATTTCTCAGTGAATATAGGCAATGTATTTTGGTGCATTTAAACAAAACAGATTTATTAAACGGATATATTTATTAAAATAGTATTTGAGTCACCAAACATATTTAGAAATTGAAAGGTAACAGAATTAAATTCAAGGAAAATATTGAAAATAAAAATAAAAATTAGCAATTTTTTTTGCTTCTCTGATTTTTCCTCTTTTTTTAAAATTGTATTTAATATTTGTTTTTAACATATAAATTTGAGTGTACTAGTTTTTGGACTGTTATCGTGAGGTATTTTTAAAAATAAGCTCCAGATTTGGCTTCAGTACAGACTAATCTAATGTATATGCACAAATATAATATAGTTATTAAAAATATGAATTTAAAAGATAGATTTGTGAGGGGTGTACTTATATATGCTGAGCACTGTATATTATACATTTTGAGTTAAAAATGATAAAAAAAAGAAAAATAAATAAGTGTGTGTGTTTGTGTGTTTGTGTCAACTACAATAGCCCTGATTTATACTTAACATTTTTAAGCTACTATTTGTTTTAATAACAAATACAGTTAGAAACCATATAGATAGGCTGCTTTTATCATGGTCATGTAGTTATTGTGGTTGTCATGATCTACAAATGTATGAAAAATGAGATTGTTAAAATCTGCCCAATCTGAGTAATTTACATCTGCATCCCACAACTCAAGCTCTCGCTACTGTCAAATTAAAAATATTACACAATACATCTGTATCCCTATTTGCCTCGGTGCCATTGCTTTTAAATGATGATCTGGAGCCCTGTATATTATGTTTGTCATCATATTTTGTTGTGCATTCTGTCACCTTTTGATGTTGGTTATTGTGTCTGCTGCTGTTTTGTTTGAAGGCTTCTTTAGGTACAACAAAGTACTGCAGCTACTTTCTCAAAAGCATGCAGTGTCCTAAACCAGACTGCATGTATTTACATGAACTGGGGGATGAAGCGGCTAGTTTTACAAAAGAAGAAATGCAGGTGAGTGCACATCTTTAACTTCATCACACCTGATAACTTCAATGCAGAAATTGAATTGTCTTGTTCATCTGTTGTTCAACTACTATGTATCATTTTTGTCAGGCTGGGAAACATCAAGAATATGAACAAAAATTACTCCAAGATCTTTACAAAGCAAACCCCACCTTTTTACAAACCTCAACATGTGGTGAGAAGTCAAAGAGCAAACCCAATTCCACTCAGCGGTGTGTTGTTGTTTTTTATTTCATTTTTTATTTTATAACCTCACACACTCAATTAGACAACCTTATTTTTCAGTTATTGTATTTTATTAATGTTCAGTGTGATTATATTTTCTATCTTTCAAATGATTTCCTTTCCAGGCCCAATAGCACCAATAAAGAAGGGTGGCCCTCATTACAGAATTATGGGAAAATGGTGAACGGTTTAACCACAGAGCATCGTAAGTCTCCTCCTCTATTAGACTGCCTAACAGACTCAGATCACATGACTCCAGATGAACCAGACCTTGAACAGGGAACAGAGCAAAACACAGGCCTCCCACCCTTCCCATCAGCCTTAGAGCCTACCAGGTACAGCAATATCTGTTAACTTACAGCAAGTGACTCCACTTGTTGTTGTTTTTTCCTTTGTTGGGTATATGAGTGCATTGGTGCATGCTTATCACTCTGTCTCATTTCAGTCCAATTGACAAACCATCAGAACCCATAAGTATAGGAAACGGGGAAAATATATCACAGGTAAGTGCCTAAAATGTTCAGTCTGTAAGGGTGTGTTCACACTTGTAGTTTGGTTTTTCAGACCAGAAATAATTGTTTACACAATCATATTTAAGGCTGAAGCTAAAGATACAAACAAACAAAAAGTGCTTTTATGATGTATATTTTATGATGGAAATTAACATGCATCCAAAACAATGCTATATGCTGGCTAAACGTGTTTGCTGTATGTATATACTTTTGATTTTTGAGAATTTATGTTAGGCTTATAAAATGTGTAAGTCAAAACAGCACAAGCTAAAATCTGTATTGATCTGTAACTTGTGACCTTGTGATTAGGGGTGTAAGGGATCTCAGTTGATCCGTGATCCGTTCATATCATAACCCAGGGTTGTTGGTTATTTCTTGATTTTATTAAAAGTTGCTTGCAGTACTGTTGTTGTAATAAATGGAAAGTAAATCCATTTATTAAAGCTAATCCCCAAAAAAAGGTCTGATCTGTGACTCGCAAACTGTAATGTGATCCGAACCATAAGATTTGTGATCCGTTACACCATTACTTGTGACTAAAGCAGGAAAAAACAAGTAATTTTACTTCAATTACTTTGTAATGTGCTGTGTTCAGATTTGTCAAACTGCTCGCATGTTTGTGTGAACACAAACCGAGACTTATCTTTTCAGTGATTTCAGTCCACTTGCTTGGTGCGCACCAAGTTTTTGGATGGATTTATTTTACACATTTTTTTAAACTACACTAACAGTAATAAGTGTGAACACACCTTGAATTAGTTCTCATGTTTCTTTCTTCTTTTTTTTTATTGATCCGTCTGTTTATTTGATTTGATAGACATCCAGTAGCGATTCCCCATCTCCTCCACCTGGCCTTACTAAACCCAGTCTCGTCGTGCCCATCAGCGTGGCCGAACTCACAGCACGGTCACCCTTCGAGGGGGCCGCAGCAGAGTCTCAGTCTCTTTTCTCAGACAACAGCAATTTCAGACATCCCAACCCCATCCCCAGTGGCCTGCCCCCCTTTTCCAATTCACCACAGGGAGCTTCTGATTGGCCCATGACTCCAGAACCACAGAGCCTTTTCACCTCAGGTAGGCACACTTGGAATTGAATTTTAGACCAATAAGATTTCAGTATGTGGCAAAACCCACCAATGTTTCTTTCTTTTTGCAGAAACTATCCCTGTGTCGTCCTCAACTGATTGGCAGGCAGCCTTTGGTTTTGGCTCCTCAGCCAAGCAGCAGCAGCAGGACGATGATCTTGGCTTCGACCCATTTGACGTCACACGGAAGGCTCTGGCTGACCTCATAGAGAAAGAGCTGTCAGTCCAGGAGCATTCCCCCCTCTCTCCCAACCCCTCCTCTCATCAGACCAGCCTCCCCAATGGCCAACAGCGCTTTCCTCATCTCCAGCACAGAGGCCTCTATAACTCCTTCAGTCTACCCCAACACATGGCCGCACGTCACCCCTGGATGGGCATTCCTACCCGCAATAACCTCACACACTTGAACCACACAGCCACTGCAGCTGCGCACAGCCATTTCTTAGACCTGAGCATGCCAGCCCAGCACCACAGCACCGGCCTTGGGGGGATTCCTATATCAGGTTAGGGGATGCATCTGTCTTTTACTCGCCAGTTTTTTGTGAAACACCTGTGTGGATCCTAAAACACGTGGTCCGTTGTTGTCCAGTAATACAAATAGTAGTAGCACAGTGTTTCCCTTACATTGAATTACTTGTAGTAAAACTGCCATAATATCTAAATAAAACACCTAATTTTGAATATCATTTTCATTTAGTCTTTTCTATGTATGATAAAACAGCATTTGAGAGAGTTGACTTTGCAGGCACACAGAGCACTGTCAGAAATGCAAGGTACAGCAGGCGGTTAGAACACGAGGCGCCCAGAGCACATAAAAAGTGCAAAACCTTCGTTGTCAATAGAAAACCATTTAAAAAGTGCCTCTCACCACAAAAAAAATGTGTTCAGTGTGATCAGGGTCTAAATCTGCAAATACAATCAGCCTGTCTGCTGTGATCCTTCAGAATAAAGGAGTATTAATTAAAAAAATAATAATAATAATAAATAAGTATATATATATATATATATATATATATACATACACATACATAGTGCAAGTCTTTGGCAAAACACTAACAAGTTGTTTTATTTTTCATTATTATTTGCACTTCAATAAATATTAGATTACAAAAAGCAAATAAAAATTTTATAATAGCAGTTTCTTTTAGACATGGTGTAAGGATACAAAATATTAAATTCAAATTTGCTCTTCTAGAAAACAATGGCTCTGTGGAAAGCATTAATGTGAAAGAGTGGCAGGACGGACTGCGCGCACTCCTACCAAATATCAACATCAACTTCGGAGGCCTACCGAACTCTACCTCTTCCTCGTCCTCTTCCTCCACTTCCAGTGTGAATCACATCGGGGTGCCAATAGGCTCAGCTGGAATCTCGCACAGCCTCAGTTGGGACAGTACGGCCAGTTGGATGGACCCCGCCATCATCACAGGTGTGGTTTTGTTTTATACACCCTTACCTTAAGATAAACCTTCACTCAATCATTTATGTCTGTTTTCTAACCTCAGGTATCCCAGCATCCACAGGGAACAGTTTAGACTGTCTCCAGGATGACAATCCACCACACTGGCTCAAGTCTCTGCAGGCACTCACAGAGATGGATGGCCCACCCAGTTCTAGCACACTCCCACAGCCCCCACACACTGGCCTCCTAGACGCGGCGGCCCACCTCTCCTTACACAGAGCAGCCTGGGCTCCTTACCTCCCTCCTCCCACACTCACCCCAAATCAGTTCCACTCTCCACCTCCAGGCTTTCAGACAGCCTTCAGACCCCCAGCGCAGACGGCCACAGACATACTACAGAGTGCCAGTATTGACCGTCACTAAAGACAACCCTTGATTTAAATGCATCACAAACATGAAACTGCAAATATACCCCTTCCATTAATAACGTAACATAAGCTCTTCTCTTTCTACCCCTTTCCCTCTCCATCCCTTTCCCATCAGGATTAGTTTGTCTGTCGTTTTTTGAAGGCACACATGCGTTTCTGTAGGATGAGCACCATCAGTGCAGGGTAATGATTACGATGAAGATGCCTGGGAGATTCGGACAGACACTGAGGGTCCTTATACACATACTTGCACCTTCACATATGATTCTGAGGGGGAATAAAGTGTCTGACGCTGAAATGTTCAGAGAAAACCATGAGCACTGATGTGACACATGACTAATAATGGCTAAACGGCGGAATGTGCCTAAACGAATAACGTGTCTGATTGGCATCACTTCTTCATCCAAGGTAAAGACTGTAGTTTAATACTGTGAATCTTTACACTTCCTGAATGTTAGGTCTCACCATCAGCCAAAGCTAAGATGTTTGAGTGCATTTGTAGAGGTCAATCCTCCTTTGAAAGGACTCCATTAATCAGAGTTCCTTCTGAATCTCAAAGAGGATCTCTTTTTGGATTCAGGGCTTTGGCTAAAGCATCCTTGGGTTAGTATGGTGATGTGAGGCTTGACATGCCACTTTGGGATGACTCTGCTAATCTCATTCCCGTGAAGAGAGGCCAGCAAGACCACTGTGGAAGTGTTTATTGGCTTGCCGATAAAATAAGCCATTCATACAAGGTATGAATCAGGAATTGAGTCTGGAACCTTGGGAAAGGTGGTGATGGTAATAAGAAAATGTGTCAAGGCATGATTGCAGATAACGAGTGTCGAGAGCGTGACGACAAACACACATACACTAACATGCTGCCATTCAAAGGCCTTCAAATGATTTCTACTCTCTTTTCTTTCTCATCTTTGTGGCCATACTAAACAGTATTTATCAAATGCAATCACTCATTCTTTCAGGAAAAAAAAATCAATGTAGACCAACATTTGGGTTTAACATGCTGCTGAGATCATACAAAATAAAGCGCTAAAAGAGAAAAATTGACCCCTTTTCTGCTGGTCTGGAACAATGAAATCTTAAATAAAAATAAGTATTCAGTGCCTCTGTTTGATTCTCTTTTTTCTTATCATGTGTAGGAAACAGGGATCGTTTTCTTACATGAGGCTTTTTATTGTCCAATGATGAACTTATTGACATTAAAAACAACTACAGCACTTAATGAAATTCATGGTACTTGTACAGTGAAAAGGTCTAGGAAACTGTGAATTTGTCTTGAATTTCAAACACGGTCTACTGAACACAAAGACGAACACCAACAACCGCTTCACCAAGGACATGCCGTACTCATGTCGGGATGAAAGCTTTTATACAACTGTACAAATGTGCTTTTATAACAGATCCATTATTCGGCACATAAAATGAGAGTCCCAACCGCCATGGATTGTGAGCTTTGAGTCTTTCAACAGCCTCCATGCTTTTAAAACCCATGACAAAGTCTATACACAAGTTCATGTCAGTGTCCTAATGTGAATCTTTAACACACTGTTCCGTTCTCCATACGAGACTTGGGACAGGAGGTACGGGTTGGTGGTGGAGGCTGAATCGAAGGTGCCAGAGTACAGAAGAACCCAGCTATGAGGGTCAGTCCCAGCCCTCCCCAGGCACTGAACATGGACCAGCCGTAACCATGGCTTATATCATCCGGGAGGCTGAAGAGATAACGTGGGTAGCGAGACAATTCGAAGTTGATTCCGGCCACACAGGTGCAAAGAGAGATGATGCAGAAGGTACCTGTGGTGGGACATAATAATAGTTAGTAGATAGTAGAACAAAAAATGGGGGAACAGTTAAGCAGCCATTTCAGAAAAAATGTACATACCTCCCATTAGGAAGAGTAGACCAGCAACGTAATGCATGAGGCCTTGCTCCCAACAACATCCCAAAAGGCCAATGGTCCAGCCAAAGAGAATGATGGATAGAGCCATGCCCATGAAGCCAGCTGTCATCCGACGCAAATCTGGAGAAGGAAACATCAAACTACTAAGGGTTCTGAAGGACCACCTTATTGCAGAGTTGAGCTTTAACCTTCTCCAGTAGTCCTGCCCAAAGGTTTCTAGCAATCCTGAAGAGCTTGATTAGTTTTTACCAACTCAACTCTGCAGGAATGTTGCAACTCTAGTCACATTATTAGATATTGTTGCTTTAAACTCTGCAGGACCTCTATGTGCTTGGAACAAAATTCCTTAGGTGTAAGTACCTCTTAAGGCAGAGTTGTCCCTTCCTGCACCTGGAGGGATAACATTTGCCAACATTTATATCCAACCAGCCATAATAACCTTGCATGAAAGTTTATAATAAGTCTGAAGACCCTGATTACCTGGTATAGTTGTTTAAAGGTGCACTTTTTGCTAAACAATGTTGATATTTAAAAGCACCAAAACAAACACACCCATAACCCAAAAGGACCTTATCTCCTTTTTGATATCTAAGCTATTGTTACTAGACACACTGTTGAGTGGCTGCAAGTATGTTTTGGCCATCGGTCTGACACTGGTCAAAAGCATTTTTGACAGGCAAAATAAGTAGGATAGTGGCCCTCCAGGAAAACATGGAAACAAATGTGTGGTCACAATTACCATAGCATAGTGAAATGTTGCAAATTTATGTTCGCTCTTTACACATTTAGGTTTGGTCATGCAAAGTGACCTGTGATGTGAGGAGTGCTTTCTACTTTTTTTGAAAATGGGATCCCACAAGGAAACGTAACTGTTGTTGGTTTTGTCAGTTTACTGGCTAATTTGTTGTCAGTCGCATGCCATCAAAAATCACCCCTAAACCCAACTGTCATTGGAGAATGAGCAAAACATACTAAAATGTACAAATGAGATTCATAAGAAAATTAGCCACTAAATCAAAATCTTATGGCCTAGTACTCTACATCAGTATTTCCCAACCGTTTCTGGAGGCACACCAACAGTACATATTCTGCATGTCTGCCTTATCTGACCCATTAATTTCAGGGTTTGAAGCCTCTTTTAATATTCTGAAGAGTTTATTCAGGTGTGTTTGTTTAAGAAGAGTTTGTAAATGTGTACTGTTAGAGTGCCTCCAAGAAGAGGGTTTGGGAAACACTGCACTACATTTTAGAGGACCTTCGTGAGGACCTCTTTGCAAGAGGGCCCAGGACAGCACTTATGAAGACTGAAAGGAGCATCTCCTACTTACGCAGAGCATGCCAATCATCTTGCTGGATAGCCTTAGTGATGTTGTAGGAGAGATCCTTTCGAGCCACTGCAGAGGAGGAGTAATAGTACTTTATAAAGGAGCAACGCTCGATAGTTCCTGTAAAAACAAGAAAATCATTTGCATTTACATCCAAAATGATCAACATGATGTAAGGTAGGCCCTGATAGTCCGGCTTGTGCATATGGATGAGTATCACATTTAGATGAGCAAACTACACAGATGGTGGAGTGAGTATTGCTCATAATCTAAATTAGTGTCTCAATCCAAGTCCCGAAGTACCCTAGCACACCATGTTCAGGTCTCAGAGCTTCTGCAAAGCTGATGAAATATATTAAGCATTTGTAATAAGCTAAACATCCAAAATATGCTATGCTCAGGTACTGTAGGACCAAGTATGAGGACCACTGTTCTTACTATAAAACATAATGAACAGGAACTGAATGCTTACGTAAAACTAAGATATTTGGAAGTCACTTGCTCATTATATCCAATATTTTACAAATATACATGTTTATTCGGATATGCAAATGACTACGAATGAAAATGCATTTTACTCCGATGCATCCCTATAGGCCTTGATATATACAAGCAGTCAAGCTTATGAAATAGCATTCGTGGGTTTTCGTTATTCCAGCATTTGCTTTGCATCATATTTCTATAAGCCTCGAGAGCGTGTTTTTTACCGTTCTTGATGAGGTCTTCGACGTCTGGGTCAAATCCCACCCTGTAGCATTTGTTCCAGAGCCCCATGTTGGTTGAATTGTAACGTCTGCTGCACTCGTCCGCCGCGCTCATCGCGAACAGCTGCCGCCGATTTCTGGTCAGCAGCAGTCGGTCTTCCCATCGGTCCAGACTCGCTCGGCTGGCACGCAGAGGAAGGCTATGGTTGGGGATGTAAATGAAGCCCCTGCGGTTCGAGAAAGTTAGGCAGCGCTCCTTGTATCTCCTCGCGTCCGTTTCGTACCAGTGGTCGGATGAGATTGCGACTGTCAGGAAACACAAGGCGACGAGAGACAGACAGAGCCCCGTGTAGAGAAGCCACTTCCCCGTCGCCATCGTTCTGCCAGGCCGCCGATCAGCACCTCATGCTGGACAGCTCCCTTGAGCGAGGCTAACAATCAATCCCGCTTCAGCATCTCTCGTCACGTTAAAAAAGCCAAACGGGGTAAACATGCCTTTTTATGCGAAAGCGATGTTTTGACAAAAGCCCGTCCTGTGTGTGATATTTCCTCGGGTCTACACGTAGATTGTGGCGAGGAGCGGGTTCCGCTCGAGCTGCTGCAGGCTGAGACACATGACAATCACACAGGAACTGAAAATCATTTAAAAATGGAGGAGGGGGATTATTTGAAAGCGATTGCATTGGTTTAAATAAATCACTGCGAAAATACATGCAAAAATAACAATAACTTGCAATTAAACGGTCAGTTTCATTAAGCACAGTTTAGTTCAGTATTAATTTTTTTCATGGTACTAAATTATATTTATAGGATTATTTGAAAACGATTGCATTAGTTTAAATATATCAGTGCAAATATAAATGGAAAAATAAAAATAACTTACAATTAAATGATCAGTTTCATTTACCACAGATTAGTTTAGTATTTTTAAATGTAATTTTATGATGCTAAATTATATTTATGGTTAAATGATTAAATATATATATATATATATATATATATATATATATTCATTCATTCATTTTCATTT
>CAIGQW010054212.1:12591541-12604283 GCA_903798125.1 Danio choprae | reverse complement strand
CAGTACTTTAATTCCCGGCTGGCAAGTACTTATTTTCTAAATGTTCCAAGGACACTGACTTGCACTCAAGCCAATAACCTTGTCTGACCCCCAGAAAACACATAACTCGGGGCCTCCATTAGTGTGGTTGGTTTCTGTGACTGAGAAATCCTCAATCAGTGCAGCAGACGGTAGAGATTACAGACTGACCGACCGAATGAAGCTGCTGTAATCGCAAGGCAGAGTTTCCATCTGGAGAAGCCATGTTAACGATGTTAACATTTTAAACCTTTTTCATGATGCTAACATGCATCATACTATGACAAGCCATTTTCACTTTTGAAGTGTTGAGTTCTTGATGTCAACAATTAATTTTTCATTTTTGAAATACTAATTCCTGTTACAACTGAAATTGTACTGGTAACAATGACAATTTATGAAATCAGCAATTACATTCCTTATAGTAAAAAGACAGTAGAGAAGAAAATAGCAGAGTTGCCCCTCCCACTTTTAAAAAATAGCCAATAGAATTTCATTTGTATCACAGCTCGGCCATTCAGAGTTGTTGAGCAGCAGCAATATATAATAGCACTGCTCAGACTGTCTAAACATTTCATTCAAAAATTAAATTACAAAAATCATGTTTTTATGTTAAATTAATTTTAATTCCTTAAATTCAATAAGTTAATCAGGTTTCAACTACATTTTTTGAAGCTATACAAAGTTAATAAATAATAGGGGCCATTCACACCGAATGCATTTTCCATTCCAATGTGCTACTTTTGTGCTGTTTTCTATGTAAACACACACATGATGGATGGATGCGAATGACTGTTATGCTTGCGCCTCACATCTTTTGATGCAGCTTGCCATTTCTAAAAGCTACATTTTAGATGGAAAGATGCATTTTGTGTGAATGGTCCCTTACACTGTCTTAATAGTTTATTCCCTATATAGTGCGGTATGTGCCATTAACCGTATAGAGAAATGTTATTGTGTGTTTAACAGACTTTATTTTGAATGTCCTGCTACATGTGTGTGTGCAAAGCAACCATACAACAATGATTGATTTCAGCCATGTCTGGAGAGAGCGGGACGCTTCAGATACTAAAGAGCATTTGATTGGATCTGAAAAGTGGGCTGTGAAATCATAAAAATGATTCTTAAGTGGAAAGCTGCAAGTTTTGAATATTTTTATCTTGTCTAGTTTGTTGGTGAAAACTAGCTTTTAGATCACCTTAAAGGTATAGTTCACCCAAAAATTTAAGTTCTACTATTAATTTCTCACCCTCATGTTGTTCCAATCCCCTGAGACCTTCATTCATATTCAGAACACAAATTAAAATATTTTAGATGAAATTTGAGAGCTCTCTGACGCCCATAGACAGCATGGGTTGTGAGAATTTCAAAATACAGAAAAGGAACCAAAAACATGACATAAATGGTTCAACTGTAATCATACGAAGCTCCAAGAACACTTTTGTGCACCAAGAACCTGTAGAAACCATGTCAACTTGAGGTGTGCATTTACTATTTACTAATAACAATATGCTCAATGTTTTTATTTCCTTTTCTAAACTTGCCAGAATCAGAGAGCTCTTGGATTTCATCTAAAATATCTTAATTTAGGTTCTGAAGATGAACGAAGGTCTCAGGGGATTGAAACAACATAAGGGTGAGAAGTAATTAATAACAAAGTTTTAATTTTTGATGGCGAACTAACGGTGAACATGGTGAACTAACCTTTTAAGACTAACAGATTGATACTAACGGCAAAAAAATTTTTATTCTTGATTTCAGGGGAACTTTAAAGCTCTTGTGCATGGTGCAGAATCAGTGTCAGGGCACATGTTGTCGGTCAGAGCGAGGCAGGACAGGAGCGAGACATGAGCCACAGGAGCCCGGAGATCTGCCTCAGGAGCTGCACTGGCCAGTCGCCAGATCACCCCACCCCTGCCCGGCCTGCGGAGAGAGAGAGAGAGACACTGCTGCAGCTCCAGAGGGCAATGCAGAGGAGGAGAGAGCAAGGGTACTCAAACACAGACACTCCTAGATCATGTTTTGAACTCTCCAGGGGGGAAGCAAATGTGCCTGATGTGCGTGTGTATAAAGGAAAGCGGGCGCTCGATGGATTGAAAGCGGGAGATAGACATCTTGTTGACGATGTAAAGTGGCCGTTTTGTTGTCATGTTTGTTGAGTGTGCGCTGGATGACTCTGGGCTTTCTCTTACAGCACACAGAAACACACAGAGAGCCCTGCAGAGCGGCTTCATTAGCTGGATGCTTCGGTCACCTTGCTTACGGATGTTTTTGATAAGTTTGGACAAAGTGTCCTGTGTTCAGTTGTGCACTGCAGGTTTTTCAGTGACTGGTTTGTCAAGTACCACAAACAGGGCTCAAAACCAGGGCTTTTTCATTCATTTAGAAATAATAATTAATAATAATAATAATAGTAATAACAAAATATTTGGTCAAATTGAGTTAACTACAATATCTGAATATTGAAGAACATTATTCTCTCATAGAGATAACTATTTGATCTTGGCAAATGCAGTTTATAAAAACATAAATAGATAAATAGTCAACACTGTTGCCAAAGCATATAAAAAACATTTGACAAAAAATAACAATTTATTTGTCCTGTCATGATCGAAAGAGTTTAAATTGTCACTTTCTATTTTATTTTAACACAGAAAAGAATGCAGCAAATGGTCATATGATATGAGGCAGTGATACATTTTAGTTATTAAATTGAGTTAATTATTTAGCAATTTTGACAACAATGGTATTAAAATAGTTTATACTGCTGTCCACTGAATAGTTTTAACAGATTCACTGTAAAAATTATGATCATTAAGTCATGACAACATATGTTTTTCTTGCTTATTAAAGTACGTTAAGAGGGTTTTACCTTCACTTTTTAAATGCTAAAAGATTTAACACGATTTAAGTCATGTAAGTTGAAATAACTTAATCATTTAAAATGAAAAATAAAGTTAATATGATTCAACTTTTAAAGCAGCAGCTCTTCACAATGTTGTGTTGAAATTGTGATATAATGGTTTATTTATCTGTTAGATATTACAATTAAAAAATATGGGGGATACAGACATTTCATATGTTTAGAAATCTGATCTATGGCAATATATGCAAAACATAAGAAGTTCATGTTTGGATTTCACATACTTAAAATATGTATAAAAACAAATATTTTGAAATATTGCAAAAATGGGCATTTACATAAAATGTTTTTTTTTTCAACTATTGGAATTACAAATATGCGTATATGTTTAAATATATTAGCTATAATTTTAAGTTAACTGAACAAACAAATTAGGTTGAAAATTACTAAATTTCATTTGTTTTTTTAAATTCAGTCCATATAAATTGTCTGCAACCAGTTTCCTTAAAACATAGTAAATCCAATTAACATTTTTTTTTTTTTTTTAAGTTTATTTTATATTTAAAAATGCGTATTTGTTTACATCCGCTTGTCAAAAGTAATGGGACACAAAACTGTAGTGTGTTCAGGAGAAGAGTAATTTCCTTAAGTTATCAAAAATCTGAAATGGTATCACAGACTCCAAAAAACCAGTGACATACAGCCAACAGTTGATCATTAAAAATTTATTGATTTGGATGTATGATCAAATCATAATTGACATAAGAAACAAAAGAACCCTTGCATAGATCACAGACCATGCCTTTGTCAATGTACAACAAAATGAAAACATCAGAAAATAATTGACCATAACAAAGGTACAAAAAACATGTTCAATACATGGAACAAACATTAACATCATTGAACAGAAACGTGTAGCTGAAATGGCCAGTAATGACTGTATGGACTCTAGTTTGGGTTTCCTGCTCTCTCTCTCTCTCTATCTCTTTCTTTCCTTTTTTTTTTGGCAGAATTGAACGTGTCAATGAATTCATGTCATTATATAATCCATGTGTCATTCAGCATCCTGAAAGAGAATCTCAAATAAAGCCGACATAAATACATAAATCAATCAATCAAATCTGATCGGTGGATTAAATAACGATTAGGGAACAAAAATAACGGCTAATAAATAATGAAGATGGCTTCAGGAACAAATGACAGCAAGGGCTTAAAAAATGATGCAACCAGAATATAGTTGATCCTCAGTTTTGAAAGGCTAAGCTCATGCAGTCTTCCATACACCATGCAGATTTTTGCAATTGCTAGGTTGCTGTTGACTTTTGGTTCGGTATGGCGGTATGGAGTTAAGGTTATTACAAAAAAAGTACAATGTACAGTACATTTTTGATGCTAATGCCGTTTATTTTATTTATTTCATGATATCGATAATACAAGCTATAATCTTCCTATATATTGTAATGGCTTGTCTTATGGACTCGTTTGTGAGTCTACTGTAGTTTTATCAAGGGCATGGGTTGTTTAAAGCACAGTTAACTATAGTGCCACATGGACGCAACATGGTAATATAGCTAGACGAGGCCACGCAGGTGAAGAAAATAAGTATGTCTGCAACATCCTCCAAAAAGGCCACAACCTGGGAGCACAATTAGCGTTCCTCTTTTTTCAACAGCAAGCTTCACATCTGGTAACTTAGTAGTAGTTATGTTACTCGTTTAGTCTTTTCCTTCTAGTGTATGTTATTTGGGAGCCCCACATTTGACATGCTGAAAATGTATTGTGGTCACAGGTTTTGTCACAAATCAGTCACTATTTGCTAATTTGTTCACTTGTTTTGGTTCACTCATGGCCACAAATACACTAAATTTCTTACTATAAATTATGATTTTGATCTGTAATTCGAATTAATCACTTTCACAGTTTACTAATTTATTTGTTCATTTTAGTTCAATCCAACGCAATTCGTAACGTTCATTTATTGGCTAATTTTTATTAGTTTGTATGATCTCATTTGTACATTTTAGTATGATTTTCCCAATGAAGGGCCAGGTTAGGGGTGGTGTTTGAGACACACCTCCTTTTTAAAAAGTTGTCCGCTTTTATACGAATGAAATTGTATGAATTGTATTGTTCTTTGAATTAGCCACTTTTCTGACAATGCGTAAAATAGTTGAAATCGTGGAATGGGGCTGATCAAATCACAGCTAAAAATTAAAAATCCAGTCTTTTGTTTTAGCAAATCAAATCAATTTGCTTATTCAGTCACTCATTTTAGTCAAATTGTGGCCAGAAATTATAAATTTGTTACATTATTTTTTTTATGAAATGTAGAACTACAATCTACAAATTTGTTAAATCATTTTAGTTAAGTCACAAATTTGTTGTCTTGTTTTAGTTCAATCACATCCACAAATGAAGAATTTGTTTCCACAAATTAAGAATTCATCCTTTTATTTTAGTAAAATTGTGACCAGAAATTATAAATTTGTTCTCACAAATGAAGAATTTCTTCTTACATTTTAATAAATTGTATCCCCAATTTGTTCAATCACTTAGTTAAATTTCTTTTTATTGTAAATCCAAGTCACCATTTGCTAATTTGATCAATCATTTTAGTTTTCATACCTCAAATTCATCATTTTAGTAATGCATTTAGTTTTAGTCATGTAAAAGGCTCCGTATGTCATCTCTTATCCGTTCTTAAAATAAAGTTTGATATTAGCTTCTTGTTAGCAAATTCTGAGCGATGCAAATATATATACATAGAAAAACAAGTGAAAAATATGTAGTATGTTATGGATTTACACCTTTACAGACTCAACTAATAACCTCCTAAGCCATAATTTATTTAAAATGTTGTTGTTGTTGTTTTTATATAAACAGTCCTCACCTCAGATCAGAGGCATAAAGATTGAACATAATCTGCTTCAGTAAGGGGGAGAGCAAAATTAGTCTTTTATGTTCTGTTATTTTTTTTTTTACTATAGCAACATAAAGTACATGACATATGAATTTTGCCAACTAACACTTTATCTCCCTTTACATTTATAATCTTTATTCTTATCAAAAGTTTGCCACAGCCCTTGGTTGATATTAAAATAAGCGTTCTGGACAGTCCTGTAACTTTCTCCCTATTGCTATGATTTATGGTGTAGTTATTAAATATAAGATTATGCATAGCACCATAGGGTTTGATCACCACTCACACGCTTGGTACAAACACTCGTCCTTATTTTAGAATTATTCAATTCACCATATTAAAACACAGGTTGCATGAGTTATTTTGTTTCCTAAGCCAAATTTGTCTCTAAAAGCAATGTTATGAATTATAAACAAAAAGCATTAATAAACCCCTGAATAGTTCTTTCTGACACAGAGCTGCGGCAGAGGTGACTAAACCCATGTTAGCATTATAGGAAACTGCCCAAGGTAAAATACTGCTGTTTGCCTGTGATTACAATCACACCTCATGGATCAATAAAGGTCACGTGATCAGGCAACTTGTTTACGAGCTGGTCTGGCAGACTTGCTTGTGTTTGGTAAATGAAATTAGCCCCAAACAAACCCATTTAATTAGGGACATTCTAGAGCATTTGTAATTATCATAGAGAAAGGAAAGCTTTAGTCATATGCACTGGAATGGCCTACACAAGATTTCACTTTCAATTAAAAGTAGTCCTTGGTGGGTGCAGGGTTAATAATTCTGACTTTTAACATCAAATAAACTTGTTTTAGAGGACATACTTTAAAATGACAAGATTTTGTCCATTTTTAGCTTTGTAAATGTATGTCTAGTTTAGGGATGCCTTGGACCAAGAAGGTCCACTGTCCTGCAGAGTTTAACTCCAACCATAATTAAAATCACTAAAAGATTCTACAGAAACCATCTCAAATAATCCAAAATTTCACACTTTGTGTGCACTTGCGCTCTTGTGGACTAACAGAGGCCATTAAGTCTCAGAGACTGGGAAAGGATGTCCCATTCATAGTCTTAGCTTTCAGGAGGGGCTAGCATTGCCCCTTTTTCTGCTGCTATATGCCCATGGTGCACATATCTGCCAAGCCAAGCCAAGCTTATATGAGCTCTATCCAACACCTAAAGCAGCATGGATACGTGTACTCAGAGGAGGAGATGTCCAATCCTGCTCCTAGAAAGCTAATGTCCTGCATATTTTAGCACCTACCCTAATTAACCACACATGATTTAGCTAATCAAGGTCTTACTAGGCATATTAGAAACTTCCAGACACTGTTGAGGCAAGTTGGAGCTAAACTTTGCAGAACAGTGATCGGCCCTCCAGAACCAAGTTTGGACACCCCCAGGGTTGGGATTGAACATATTGGACATACTGGGCACTGGACCTCAAGGAGCAGGATTGGACACCTCTAGTCTAGTTTATACCCTGTGGTATTGGAAAGCCTGTGCTATTGTTTCTTCCCAGATCTCTCTCTTTTTTAAAAAAAAAAGACTGTGAAACAACCAAGTAGATGTTGATTGTGCTTAGCAAGGGAGCATAACAGATCCAAGGGGTCAGGGTTTGTCGCATTGTTGCATTTGTTATAAGTGCTTGGAAAAAAAGGCTAATTCTGGGGTACTTTAAGTGTATTATTTCTGGCGTATCATCACACTTCATAGGCTGTTATGTACTCTCATGTTCTGCTCTGCAGTGAGCTGTGCGGCGACCTCACTGAGGTAGACTTTTAATTATGGCACAACATAATCAAAACCACAATGAAAGGCAGACCCAAAACTCTGAAAGGTCCTGTCATGCAAAAATCATATGTCTGATTTCATATTCAAGCTCAGCTGTCGTATGAAAACACATAAAGTTTCGGGTTTGTGCCTGACAACCATGTGTCACGATTAAAACAACAACAGCAAAAAAAATCGACAAAAAATGAAAAGCACTCTGTATACACTGTAATGACCAGCCTCAACATACATTATGACAGTTCTAGAGCAGATATTGTTCCCTTGCCCTGCCTAAAACTCCAGTTACTCAGAGGCACTTTCACCTGTCCGGTTGCTGAGAGGGTCAAAGGCACTAGCAACTAATATGAGTAATTCTGCCATGTTCTCTTTTGCATCCTGCTAAGATAAATTAAGCAATTCTTGATATCCTAAATTTGATCGCAAAATGGAAGCGTGAAGTATAATTGCCCATAGTTTTCTTTTTTTGTTGTTTTTTTGTTTTGCTCTCTCTCTCAAGAGAGAGAATGCCCATGCACTGCACTATTTAAGTTATATAATTTTTTTAACAGGTGCGCTTAGTATGAGTATATGCATTTGATAGTATCTTGATAGTTCTTTTTCTGTGTCCTCGACTACTTTTTAGATTGAAAAGTTTGCATCCCAGCGTTGGGGCTTGCATATATATTTTGTCACATTTCAGAAAATATCAAGGAATCGCTGTTCCTAGTTTCCCTGATTGTAACAATGACACCCTTATGAGGTATCTCAATTGCAACAAGCTGTATTATACCGATGTCATGCATTAAATATACTAGGATACACAGTACCTTAGTTGATTAGGCCATAATGCAGGTTCTTCTGACATGCTATGATATCATTAAGATTCTGTTTCCCGTTAGGTTAAACATTCAGTCTTTAAATACACCTAAATGATAAGCATCTCAAATCATGACACACTAGTGCACTTTTCATGGCGACCAATGAGAGGAGGTCGAGGGGAGCTGATGGAGCTGAACGCAAAAAATTAAAAAGCAAAACAGGAATGGATTTCCTATCTTCATGAGGTAATGTCCGACGCATGCCAATATCAAAATGAGGATAATCTAAACATGCTAACTATGAGGCTCCTCCTTCGGCATTGTGCTGTCTTATATCTAAAGGGCATGGCATTTAATCACTTGGTGATATCTAAATTACAGCATCTGCTGGAAAATAGCAGCAATGCGGATGTCCATGAGGCGATGACCTTGGCCTCTGTAGCATCCCAGCAGAAGATAAGTCTTGTTCATATAAGGTGCTTTGCTGGTCAGTTGGGGAGGACCACCTACGGATGAGGCGTCCACCGAACACTGCACTTGGTCTTTTTATGCACTTTCCCAGATGCAGTGTGCAGCTTGCTGAAATGTAGGCTGCAGTCCATGCGTGATGTTTTAGTAATCCCGCCATTGAGAGTCCTTCAATGTCCATGGACGCTAGCTAGATGCTCGAGGAGGCTTTTTTTCTCATTCATCCTCTTTGGAAATGTATACACTGAATCGTCTGCCTCATTTGCTGCAGTTATGTTCTATATGTTTTGGTGTAGTATTTTTCTTTCATCTGCATTGTAGAGTTATTCGCATTGCAAGGGCTCACGAGAGGAGGTAAAGTAAGCATTCATATGTGACTTCAGTCAGTACGTGACTGCGTTTTCTACTTTGTCTCTAGACATCGGTTAGCAGCTTACTTTTGTTCACACAGTTCTGATTGGGGATAGTGCAGTTGCCAGTTCTGAGGTTGGCCTCTCTGAAATTGTCGATGCTGTTGTTTATGTCTCCATCTATCTCCATGTATTCAGACTTACTGACGGTCGAGGAGCTGCGACGACTGGAGTTTGAATCGGAGGCAATGTTCGGGTTGCTCACGTTAAGGAGCTGGGCCTGCTCCTCTCCTTCGGTTTCTCTATGGTAGAAATAGTTGAAGTTGGACACAATGACTGGCACGGGGAGGGCAATGGTCAGCACACCAGCGATGGCGCACAGGGAACCCACAATCTTGCCCCCTATGGTCACTGGGACCATGTCCCCGTAGCCTACGGTAGTCATCGACACAACTGCCCACCAGAATGCATCTGGGATGCTGCTGAAGTAGGACTCCTTTTCCTCTGCTTCTGCAAAATACACAGCACTGGAGAACAATATGACGCCAATGAAGAGGAAGAAAATAAGCAATCCGAGCTCTCGCATACTGGCTTTGAGGGTCTGACCCAAAATCTGAAGGCCTTTGGAGTGCCTGGACAGCTTGAAGATTCTAAACACCCTGACCAGACGGATCACCCTGAGGATGGCCAGTGATGTTGCCTGCTCTCCCTTTCCCTCTTTTCCGTCTGGTTCATCCGCTAACTCTGTGCCCAGCGTGATGAAGTAGGGGATAATAGCCACAATGTCAATGGTATTCATCATGTTCTTAAAGAAGGCCGCTTTGCTTGGGCACGCAAAGAAGCGCACTATCAATTCAAATGAAAACCAGATAATGCAGAGGGTCTCAACGATGAAGAATGGATCGGCCAGAATGTTTGGTTTGTAGTAGTAGGTGATGTTTCCTATAGTCTGTATATGCCCCGCAGGGTCCTCTTTCAGTTCAGGTAAAGTCTCCAAACAGAAAATGACGATGGAAATTAAAATGACCATAACAGACACAATAGCAATTCCTCTGGCTGGCCCTGAGCTCTCGGGATGCTCAAACAGAAGCCAGATTTGTCGCTGAAACTCTTTCTCAGGTAAAGGTCGCTCTTCCTCACGGATAAAGCCCTCATCTTCACGAAACTTCTCCATCGCCTCCACCCCAAGTTCATAGAACTTAATTTCTTCTGAGAACATATCCAACGGGACATTTGCCGGCCTTCTCAGTCGTCCGCCGGACTGATAATAGTACAGGATGGCATCAAAGCTCGGACGGTTTCTGTCAAAGAAGTACTCGTTTCTCAAGGGATCGAAATAACGCATCCGCTTCTTTGGGTTACCTAAGAGAGTCTCTGGGAACTGGGCGAGAGTTTTGAGCTGTGTCTCGAAACGCAGGCCTGCTATATTGATGACCACCCGTTCGCAGCATTCATGATCGTCGTGGTCAGGGGGATATGTGTCCTGCGGATGCCCCGGCACGGCAGAGGTCTCATCCATGTTGTCCCCAGCCACAACTGTCATCCTGCAGGTCAAAGTTGAAGCTCCGCAGGAGTTAATTTAATGAAGTAGACATCCAATTGCCCTCCCAAAGGCGTTGCTTTCCTTCCTTTTCTCCAGTTCTTCAAATCTATCCTGGGTACAGAGTATAACTTGATCTTTTCCTCAGCGTGGCCCCACTGCAGTTGTCATAGATTCGACCATCGTTCCTTTCCACTGCATCCACTACGGCTGCCTCTGTCACCGAGTCAGAGAAAAATGGATCGAACAGCGGCGATATTTGCTTGCTCAGCAAGTTCACACTACTTATTTATTTATTTACTCATAATAATATGTATGAATATAAATCAGAGAAGTGAACAGCCTTAAGGGCGCACTTCTGACTCATTATGCTGTTTTATGCTATTGAAAAGACGTGACAGGACACTATCACCACATAGTACATGCAGTCTACTTCTCACTACATGCAGCAACATATTACAGAATAGCTCAATTATATGTTTAAGTGAATAAATCATGAGGAAAACACGGCTTTCACTTCATGCTTATTAGACGCTCACCTCGTTACTGAAGGAATGCGTCTTCTGCCGGCTGTCTCCTGTCAGCAATGCACCCTCAATTCCCTTTTGCTGCATGAAAAAGGCTTCTTCACATCTTCTCACTTTCAGACCGTTCGGCTGCTGTCCATAAATGTCACATCCATAACGCAAAACGACTCACGACATTCGCAAACGATTATATAGCAAAAAAATAAATATGGCTTTGAGATGCCTTACGAAGCTGCTTCACATTTAGTTGAAATGTGTGCTAAAAGACTGAAAAGGCTGAAAGAAAAATATCAAGCCGCAACGTCCTCCCTCCGCTCCTGCTCGTGCGGCGGCACCTTGGTGTAAATGGCTTATACTGCATGAGAAATTGTAATGCTGCAGCTCAGCTCAGGCGGGAGATACATTAAGGGGGCAAAAGCGAACCATACCATTTCCAGACATCACTGCATCAGCAAAATTTCCCTCTTACGAGTAGACAAGATGACGAGCGGTCTGTTTTATCGGGACGCACTGACAGGGGGGTATGGAAGCGAAAGGCTTCTTAAAGGAGAGATCAATAAGCGGAGAGGGAATAATTCCTTAATCATGCCCAACATATTGTTGCACTGTATTGCACATGGGAGCGGGATGGGGGAGGGGATGCTTCGACGCAATGCAGACCGCGCGTGGCCACAAGTGCCTGTCCACGCAGTGCGCGAGAGCATTTATGTGCCAACACTGGCGCAGTATCTGATTCGCCGAGCACTAATGTGCACAGAGACTTTAACTGACCACACTCGCCAATAACCACAATAAAAAGACGACTTCTCTCTAGTGCTCAGGAATACTGCGACTTTTTCATTTTTTTCCAGCCCAAAAGAGTCATGAAGGCGCGCGGCTCATGCGTGTTGTTGGAGAGTGGATCGTGCGGGGGCTGCTCGGCATATTTATAGAATATCGTGGGTGTTTGTACTCGGATGGTCGGCGATTTTTGCAGCACTTGGCTTATAGAGCTCTTTCCAGCAATAGCTGATTATAGGCGTTTAGTTTTGTGTGTACATGTAACCTTCAGCTTACCTCAAGAATTAACTGGATTTATTTTATTACTTGCAATGTTATGAATTGAGTCATGTCTGTCATTTATTGTGGTAGGGGAATCACCTTTTATATTTCACACATTTATGAGACAAATATTGAAAGGTTTTAAGATCTGAAATGTCTAGGGCTGTACGTTTTGCTACAAGAATCTGATAATATTTTTAAAATAGGATGAAGCCGTTAATTACTATTTTTCATTGATTATCAGATTCCAGAAAGTTGTAAGCAGTTAGGCTAAATGCAATTTATGGCCTTCCTTATCTTGTCTTGAAAAAAAAGTGCCTTACAAAAAAAAATTATAATAAAAAAACAAATAAATAAACAAAATAACAAAAAAATACAAATAAAATTATTAACTAACTATATATAAACTATATATATATATATA
>CAIGQW010054212.1:12568592-12591441 GCA_903798125.1 Danio choprae | reverse complement strand
TATATATATATATATATGTATATGTGTGTGTGTGTGTATGTATATATGTATATATGTGTATGTATATATGTATATGTGTGTATGTATATATGTGTGTGTGTGTATGTATATGTGTATTAAATATTTTTTTCTGGAGATTTAATAATATACAGAAACATAATATTTTGTTCTGGAGACTTACACCCCCAGAGAACTACAATTAAAACAAAAAAATATGTTAATTAGAGAAAAGCTCAACATAAGCATAACCAAATTTAATAAAAGATCAATGGCCTACTTATGTGATTTACCATGAAACAATCCAATATAATTTTGAATATGACAATGATGTAATAATACTTAATTAAATCCACACAAATAAAGTGTAGACGGTGGTGTATCCTACAATTCACCAGCAGGTGGCGCGCAAACACCATCAAAGGATGTAAAGTTCGAAATAACTGATCTGTGACCATTTTTGTCAGGAAAAAAATAACAACACGAGATGAAATTAAGGCGAGACACTAGGGCAAAAACGGTTTTGGGGCTATTTGACTTTTTATTACGCAGTTTTCAGTCTTTCAGAGAAGAAAATATCCATATATTAAAATAATATGATTATACACTACACTTTATTTTACAAAAAAATGTATAATTCAAATTATGGAGTGATACAAAGAAATTCAGAAAATCCCCACTGTAAAAACCTTAGGATACTAATACAGCAAAAAAACTGATTCGTCCAATGTTAACATTTTTATATGCAAGCTATAAATGTATGCAAATGAGCACATATTTTATTAAATGCCTCATTTGCAAATATAAACAACATTTTAGAAAGCTTTTAGTGTCTTGCCCTAAAAAACACATAAATATGAATAAATAATATGACTTATTTTTAACTACAATGTTACTTAATAAAGCAGCAATTATATACTATAGTATATTTCTTTATCAATTATGTGTATACAGTGTTTGTAAGAGTACTCATTGTGGATCCGAGTTCAAGTTTTCGTCCTCAGCAGAATGAGCTCTTAACTGCTAAATATCATGAATAAGAAATGGCCAGGCCTTTTCTCCCTTCACTTTGCTGCTCGATAACTTCCCCTCAGTATAAAGTATAAGCTACATGTACAGTACTTTGGCTGAGCCAAGATCAGTTCAATCAACATAAACGCATGAGCGGTCATTAATCAGAGCCGTCTGATGTGTTACAGAGTCCACATGATACACATAACTGACCACGGCTGAATTACACGATCTTCATTTTGGAGACATATTTGCATGCTTTTGTTTTAGTTCACAAGAGGTTTATCTTTTAAAAAAAAGAACTTACCCTTTAAGCACCACTTTATTTTGGCTTAATCAGTTGTTTGTTCAGATTAATATTAATTATATTAATTAATATTATTAGCATATTACTATTTTAAGGTTCTACAATGCTATTTTACATCATCGCTGTGTTATCTAGCATTCCTATTCTACAATTATAAAAGAAAACTAGTCAAATTGGAATGTAAAGTATCTCCCAAATGATCTACTTTTGATTAATCCACAGTTTAACCCATGACCATACAATAATTTTAGTTTTAATGAAAACATTTTAGTAGTAATGAAATATTAAAACTTCTTCAACTAATTTATTTATTTATTTTACAGATTTACAAAGACTTGCTGCTCATTTAAACTACTTATTTAAAATGAGTCAAAACAACACAACGGGGGAGGGGGTGTGTTTTAGGTTCAATCCACTTAAATTTGTAAAAAACAATGAAGTTAACTTAATTGATTTGTGTTGGGACAACATGAAGGAATTGTGTGGATTGTTACAGTGTAAATTGTTGACGAGTGTTTTGTTTTCATTATTATACAGTAAATTAAATCTCCCACAAATCATAGTACCATTTAGTTTTACTATTAAGTAAAACAAATTACGATTATATTAATTGAAATAAAACTCAAATAGGCAGCACGGTGGCGCAGTGGGTAGCACAATCGCCTCACAGCAAGAAGGTCGCTGGTTCGAGCCTCGGCTGGGTCAGTTGGCATTTCTGTGAAGAGTTTGCATGTTCTCCCCGTGTTGGCGTGGGTTTCCTCCGAGTGCTCCGGTTTCCCCCACAAGTCCAAAGACATGCGGTATAGGTGAATTGGGTAAGCTAAATTGGCCATACTGTATGAGTGTGTGTGTGTGAATGAGTGAGTGTGTATGGATGTT
This sequence comes from Danio choprae, assembly GCA_903798125.1. Taxonomy (NCBI): domain Eukaryota; kingdom Metazoa; phylum Chordata; class Actinopteri; order Cypriniformes; family Danionidae; genus Danio; species Danio choprae. The sequence continues at coordinate 12,589,247 of CAIGQW010054212.1, read as the reverse complement.
TCCCAGAGATGTGTTGTGGCTGGAAGGGCACATATGCTGGATAGTTGGCGGTTCATTCCGCTGTGGCGACCCCAGATCAATAAAGGGACTAAGCTGAAAAGAAAATGAATGAATGAATGAAACTCAAATAAAATGTATATATATTCATTTTTTTCTTCGGGTTAATCCCTTTATTAATCTGGGGTCGCCACAGCAGAATGAACCGCCAACTTATCAAGCATATGTTTTACGCAGCGGATGCCCTTCCAGCTGCAACCCATCACTAGGAAACATCCATACACACTCATTCACACACTCATTAATACTTTAGACACTTTAGCTTACCCATTTCACCTATACCACATGTTTTTGGGGGAAACCGGAGCATGTGGAGGACACCCACGCAAACACGGGGAGAACATGCAAACTCCACACAGAAATGCCAACTGGCCCAGCCGAGGCTCGAACCAGCGACCTTCTTGCTGTGAGGCGATCGTGCCACCCACTGCACCACCGTGACGCCCTATAAAATGTATATATTATATGAAAAATTAGAAATGAAGAGATTCACACTAAGATAGATTATGATAGTGACCACATTTATTTATCAAAAATAAGTTAATTTATATCTCATTAAAAAGTAAAAAACAAATCTGTTCACAGAATTGGTCTCATGCTGTCATGTGAACAGGTTAACTAGCCAAAACAAGTTAACAAGTATCTAATGTCAGATCATTACAAAATATCCTGAGGAAAGGCAACATATTCAAAAAGCAGCTCTTGCACTTTTAAAGCATTTACACAAGGCAGAAATCATAGAGATATTTAAAGAGCAATATTTCATAACGGCAATGACACAGTGATGGCTTAAATAAACTTAAATAATGTATAAATATATGAATTACAAATATATTACAGTATATTACAAAATTACCAACTCTGCCAATGAGGATTGTAAATATATGTAGGCTAATATTGATTGCTGAACCTACAATTATATGTATTATGTAAACAAATGTTAGCTTGATGCATCTAAAATGATTAAAGGCTACGTTTGAAAGTTTCTTTTTTACTGTGTCTGAAAATAACTAACGTGACATTGAAAGCTGATTGGTTTAAACTAAGTTATCTTTTGGGTTTTTATCATTGCCTTGTTTAAATATCTACTCTGATTGGTCAGTCTAGTAACAAGGCGTTTGTCTTCATGCTATCAGCCTCCTTCAGCGATTAACTCGCCTGGGTTTTGCTAAATTAATCGCAAGATATTTACATTATATACATTATGCACATTAATTTGTACGTTTTAAAAGTTAACTGGCCTATGCTTGATTTTTAAGTTCGTTTTTAACGCCTACATATGATATGACTTTAAAAAAATCACTTATAATGCATACACCGGATGTTTACAAAGGTAAAAGCAACTTCTGTCTTCTTTATAGAAGAACATTCTTCGTGCTTCTGCTGCACCCTGAAATTAGAAGTAACATCATGGTGGTGACATTGATAATGAATATTCGTAGTGTATGTGACATTTGTGTGGTCAACAGTTTACAGCTCTTTTTTTGAATATTGAGTCTCTAGTCTGCAGAGCCTAAATCCGCCACAAGGGGGATACCCCAAAAATAACTTTTTACATGTAAACAATAGATAGATAGACAGATAGATAGACAAATAGATATATAGATAGATAGATGCTTTCAGCAAGTTTAATGTTTTTATGTAAAAAAATAATAATAATGATTTTTATATTACACCTTTTATTTCAGTAAAGCAATTAGTAAGACTAAATTACTCAATTTCTTCACATATATTTAAATATATTTTTTACTTTGATACTACCTGTTTGTTATTTGAAGAGGTTTAATTAAAGTCCTTAAGGGGTTTTCACTCTTAAAAATAAAGGTTCCATGAAGTTTCCTTTGAGAACGTTTCAATTTAAAGAAGGTTTTTGTGGAATGGGAAGGTTCCAACTATTTTAAAGCTTCTTCATGGAACCACTGATGCCATTGAAGTAACTTTATTTTTATTAGGGCCTGGGGACATCCATTTTTTTGGGAGAAAAAGCACAAAAACAAACAAAAAAACCCCTGCAAAATATCATTGTTAATAAAATATAAAAATGTAAAAACAGATAAATATATACACATTATTATAAAGCAAACTAACATTTTAAACAATCAATGTAAATAATTTATACAGAATTTTTAAACAAATTGTTCACATGGTAAAGGAAATAAACTTCAAACAAATAAATAAAATATACATAAAATTAATAATACAAATTTATAAGCAAATCAATGAATAAATACAGTCCTATAATGATTAGAAAAATGTAACAACAGGAGTTTGACATTTTCTAAATTATATTTTAGACCATTTATATTATTAATTTTCTACAGGATGAGTTGGGTCCTTATACATAAGATGGTCACTTGGGGGTCTGTGGCATTTAAAAGATTGGAAACCCCTTGAGTACTCATTGACTCTGAACAAGTTAATTCAGTTCTTATCTAGATCTAAAATGATCAGGAGTAACATAATACTCACATAGATGCATGTTTTGGTACAGCCATTTGGTTTTCTTATATGTCTGTGAGTTTGCCCGTATAGTCCTCTGAAGGCCCGAAATTTAATATGCTTGATAAAGTACAGGCATCATCATTTGAATGCTCTGATATCATGAGAGAGGATTTACTGTCGCTTTTATTTCTGTCACACTGCATAGGCATCGGGCGGCTACAGGTTACATGTGTATATTCCGCTTGATCCTCCTCGTTGTGCTCTCGGTGATAGAAGTAATTAAAATTTGACACGATTACTGGTACAGGCAGGGCGATGGTAAGAACTCCTGCAATGGCACACATTGATCCAACAATTTTGCCCCCAATTGTGACCGGGTACATGTCACCGTATCCAACAGTAGTCATTGAAACAACTGCCCACCAGAATGCATCAGGGATACTTGTAAAAGAAGTTTCTGGATCATCCACTTCTGCGAAGTAAACCGCACTAGAGAACAATATAATGCCGATGATGAGGAAAAAGATCAGTAGTCCGAGCTCTCGCATACTTGCTCGTAGGGTCTGACCGAGAATTTGGAGACCCTTGGAGTGCCTTGAGAGTTTGAAAATCCTGAAGACGCGCACCAAGCGGATGACTCTCAGTATGGCGAGAGACGTGGTCTGTTGTTGGTTTGACTGGACCTCACCAAGTTCTAAACCCAAAGTAATGAAATATGGCATAATGGCAACAATATCTATGGTGTTCATGATGTCTTTGAAGAAGGTGGGCTTGCTTGGGCAAGCAAGAAACCTTATAAACAGCTCAAAGCAAAACCAAACAATACAAATAGTCTCCAATAAGAAGAATGGGTCTGTGTATGGGCTCAATCTTTTTACAGCAGTTGTACTGTTTGCCGGAAGGTGATTATTGAACACCTGGTCATCTTCTCTAAATTCTGGCAAAGTTTCTATACAGAAGATTATAATGGATATCAGGATGACCATTACTGAAACAATAGCGATAATTTTAGCTGCACCCGAACTGTCGGGATGCTCAAACAACAGCCAGATTTGACGCTTAAACTCACTGGATGGCAGGGGACGCTCATCTTCTTTCAGTAAACCTTCATCCTCTTGGAAATGTTTGATGACATCATCACCAATCTCATAAAATTTGATTTCATCCAGGAAAATGTCAACTGGCACGTTGATGGGTCTTCGAAGCCTTCCGCCTGACTGGTAATAATACAGGATCGCATCAAAGCTCGGTCTGTTCCTGTCGAAGAAGAACTCATTCCTCAATGGGTCAAAGAACCTCATCCTTTTAATGGGGTCTCCTAACAATGTGTTTGGGTACCTCGCAAGCGTTTTAAGTTGCGTTTCGAAGCGCAGACCTGAAATGTTGATGGTGACCAGCTCAAAGCACTCCTGGTCAGACTGTTCCATTTCACAGATGTCCTGGAAGGGGGCAGCGTGGTCCACACCATCATCCTGGTTCTCTCGGGACATTTTAGCCCCTCGAGAGGAGTGCTGCTTGTTGTACCTCCTCGACTTGCTACCACTCCACCAGTTTTTAGGATCTGAGAGCTCCAGCTTGGCTAAGGTAGAGTAAACTAAACTAATTTCTAAAACTATACCACCTTTGAAAAGACTGTATTTATCACTGGATTATTGGTGCAAAGTAATAGAAGTCATTTTGGCAGCATGCTCAGCCGAGAGCTCAAACAGATATAGTACCAGTCAGACTGCTTAAGACAGCAAAGGGTGGGCTGAGTTTGATTGGCACACTGTAGCAATGCGCCTCGGGTGTTTTGAACTTTAGAGGCATGTAGTTAGAACTTGTAACTTAAAGAAGAGTGAACAACAAGATGTTTTTATTCATTGTATTTATTTAGTGCATTATAATTCTGAATATGTACCTAAAATAAATAAAAAGTCAATATTTAGATTTTGTAAAATACTGAACAGTTATGCTGTTCAGCAAATGAGTCATTTACTAATAATTTCAGTAACTTTACTTGTATCAGCAAGGTATTTAAATTAATCACATCCAAAATCTTTCTCACTGTTTCTCAGGCCTGTGGCCTCTTGGTGAAAGTGCTAGCTTGACTGACACTTGAGCACTCAAAGCAGACGACGCATTAAGAAGAAGCATTAGCAGCAGTTACACTGTACGACTTTACAACTAACACCATGAGGCCCCAAGTAGAAATGTGATCATGCCACTGGTTCATTGGTGCTGATTGATACAGAGAAAGAGAGAGAGATAAAATCAACACACCTCCAACACCTATGTGCTGAAAGTTGTCTGGATCAGCTCAGCTGTGGAAAGTGTTTGATCAATATTCATTCTTTTGCTTGCTTGTTTATTTACCGGTTTTACACCAGAGCCTGTTAGGGAGCAGTTGTTCTCATCAACATGGAAGTCAAATTATCATAACAGGTCAAATAATGAAAGTGAAATGTTGACAGGGCTTTTTACATTTATCATACTAAATATAATGTTTGAACAATTCTTTATTCAAATGAGAATAGGAAAGTCCATATACTGTAGCTATATTAAGGACAGGAACAATATTGTTGGAAGTCACTCACCCTAGAGGGTTATATCTGTCCTGTAGGATCTGGCACCAAAACAGTAACAGTAGATCATTCAAATATTGTAGGTTGCGAGGTGAAGCTGGAGCATGGATTGAACTTATTGCTCCAGCACAAACCACTGCTAAACTGAAGATCTGGGGAATCTGAATGCCAGTGCTCTTCATTCCTGAACAGTGTGTGGCAGAATTTATTACCCTGTTTTTTAAAAGTCCACTTCCACCAGGGAACATTATTGTCATGAAAGCGTGTACCTGGTTTGCAGCAATATTTAGATGGGTAGAACAAGTAGCACATGTTCATCATGAATGACCGGACCCAGGGTTTTTCAAAAGAACTTTACCCAGAGGACCGCACTTCTTCCACTGGCTACTTGTGCCATCACATCCCAGGTAAATCGCACAGTTCATGTGAGAGGACTCAAAGGACCATGCAAGGCTGTTGCTAAGAGGAGGAAAGGACCATAGGTCTCAGTGGCTTGGATTGGCCCAATGTCTTTGATTGTGAGGAGTTGGAGAAGCGATTTCTACTGAGGATCCCTAACGCTCCCCAGCGAACCTGATTTCTACTAACTGGGATCCTCCACCAAAATTACATTTCTTCTGATGGGGATCCTGTCACCAAATGAACATGATGTTTAAAAAAGAGAATCATACCTCCGGAACACCTTTTCTACTGAGAAGGATCCTACTGACCCAACAAAGACCATTTCTACTGAGGGGATCCTCCCTTCAATGAATGCATTTACTTCAAATGGGAATATTCTCCTCAACCAATGTAACTACAACCAAGGGGAATCCTCTTCTAAATGAATGTGATTTCTACTGCAGGGTCCCCCTATAACGTTACAAGTTTGTGTGCCCATTATAGGCACTTTGACAGTTAACAGGAGTCATCGCAAACACTGGCTTTTGCAGCCCCATTACACATTCGAGTGTAATGCACTGTGACATATTCCTTCCATAACCATCATTAAAATACTCGTGTGACTTGCACTACGTTAGACCTTCTGTTAGCTTGGGCCAGATGGCATAGCCTTCATTTCCCTCAGGCATTGGTGAGCATTGGGTGCTCAACACCTTGTCGTCGGTTTGGGGTTTGTCCCTCCTCAGACCATTGTTGGTTCATTTTCACCACTGCAGACTAGAAGCCTTTTTAAATGCAAAATCTGGCCCATTAGCTCACACCTTTTATAGTTGCAATCTTTAGATTGAAGTCACAGCAAATAGTTGGAGCACTAAAAAAGGTTTGAAGTGTCAAGAATCACTATTTGATTGCAACTCACTAAGTGACTGCAGCAGTACCTCTGTCTTTTTTATTAATGAAGTTTACAACACCGTCCCCGCCTGACATTAAAAATAATATGCATACGGTTATAAACAGACATGATAAATCAGCATGACACTTCCCAGTAATCAGTATCAGCGGATTAAGTCCTGGAGATGTACCCAATAAACAGGAAAATATCTCCAGCCAAGGCAGAAAGGCCAGGGATTCCCATGAGAGGAAAATGCTGACCGTAAGCAATATGCTATCTTAATAAATAGCACCAGTGCTGGTCATGTGAGTGGAGGATAACCCTATGGGACGAGATGCTATCATTCCATTCACACCCAAAACATCAGCAAGCAATTCCTGCAATGTTCAGATGCCGTCAGGCTCCCCGAGGAATCCGGGCTCACATTCCACCTTGTGTGTAATGGTACATTCCAGGAATTTAGCATGTTTTCAGGTATGACAACCCTTGGATTCTCAAATGTCACTGATCTTAATATGGAGCTGTGACCTGTGGCGCTGATTAACTTCAATGAAAGTTCTTTGCTGCTTCTGTGTGTGTATTAATATTAGAGTCTTCCCCTGGCTAAATAAAACTCTGATTAGCTTTTGCGCTAACGTCTCAGTTTAGTTTATCAACTCATGTTACACACTTGAGTCCAACAGACCGCTTAATACTTTCACCATGCCATGTGTGTGATAGTACCTTAAAAAACACTTGTGTTTATGTATAGTGGGACAAATTTGTACTCATTCATATACGATGTTTTGTTTTGGCTCGGTAGATGATTTACATGTGAGATCACATTCCTTCTTAAAGGGAAAGTTCAAGTTCAACCTAAAATTATGTCAGTTACGCACCCTCGCGTCATTGAGTGTTTGGTCAGACTTGACAATAATAGTAAATGAGCACCAGACTGTCAAGCACCACATATTTCATCTAATGATTTCCATGTTTATTGTACAACATTGATTGTTATAATGCTGAAATTAAATGAAACTGGCTGGAAGCTGTTTCCAAAAAAAGAGAGAGAAGCATGCAACAATTATTAAAATGTGAACTAAAATGAAAACTAAAAACATAAAATAAACGGCTAAAAACGATAATATTTAAAGTTAAATATAAGCATCCCAGTGATGGGTTGCAGCTGGAAGGGCATCCGCTGCGTAAAACATATGCTGGATAAGTTGGCGGTTCATTCCGCTGTGGCGACCCCAGATTAATAAAGGGAATAAGCTGAAAAGAAAATGAATGAATGAATGAATATAAGCACCAAGTCATTTAAATAACAAAAATGACTAAAACAGAAATAGTTATAAATAAATGCCATATAGAAATATCTTAAAATACACAGACAAAAACGGAAGAAACAACAGAATTACTTAAAACCTGAAAATAAAGAATGCAACTGCTGCTATACTATTACATATCAATAATAATTCGCATAATCACAATAACTCAATATACATATTATACACATACAGTATATAATATACACATACAGTGCTCAGCATAAATGAGTGCACCCCTCTTTTTTAAATTAATATTTTATATAGAATGCTTTACAATAATATATTTGTGCATATTAGATTAGTCAATTCCAAGGCCAAAATAAGCAAAACCTTTCCCTCTGAAATGATTTTTAAATCTCACTTTTGTTTTTAATTGTAATTTAATAATGAATTAAAAAGTTAACAGTCAATAATGTCAATCGAGATTGAAAATCCTTGTTGTGGAATTGAATGGCCAGATTTGGTGATGGCCAGATGGTGAATGGCCAGATTTAGATTTATGATGATACGCCTGCTAAGAAGCTTTTTCATTTAATAAATCCACCCCTAAAACATTATTAGCCCCTGTTCAAATAATGCTATTTGAACAAGACCTCAATGGATTGTTAGCAAGGACACTCAACTATTACATATATGGTCAAAAACATGTTTTGCTAGATAATCACCACCTGTTACGGAGGTTCAGCAGGTTCATATTGTGAGACTCTGTTAAGCCGCTGCTGACTCGAACACCTTGAGCTGCCGCACACCAAGGCTTTCTCCATAGAAAGTGAATACGACTGGCAGGCGGCGTTCCAGTTCTGAGAGTTGGATGCTCTCCGGTTTTAGCAGGGTGTCAGTTGAGTTTGATGAGCATGTTTTTGCTGATAGGTATAAAGCGTTGTGCTGAAACCTGAGCTTAGAGATCCGGAAGGTTGGAAGGATCTTCTGCCTGCTCTGTTCCTTTCTGACCCTTTCCGGATTATGATTACAGTCCTTGATTAACACTTGCCCTTTTTAGTCTCAGACACTCAGTCTGCTGTATCTCTGCGCTCAGGTCTGCTGGAAGGAAGATGCAAATTGTGTCTTGCTCAACATAAAAACATCAGGTTTCAGTGTCAGTTAAATGTTATTTTTATTTGTGGTTTCTAGGCAGTAAGATAAAGAATGGCATTAAAAATAGTCATTGTAATATTAGTACTTTATCAGTAGTGACAAAAAAAGCCCTTTAAAAGTACACTATGTTGCCAAAAGTTTTAGGACATTGCCTTTACATGCACATACTAGTCTTAATCCGTAGAGTTTAATATGGAGTTTGCCCATTTTTTTCAGCTTCAACTCTTCTGGGAAGGTTTTCCACAAGTTTTAAGAGTGTGTTCATGTGAATTTGAACCATTCTTCTAGAAGAGGGGTGCCCAAACTCGGTCCTGGAGAAAGTTTAGGTCCAACCCCAATTAGACACACCTGAACCAGCTAATCAAGCACTTTCTAGGTATCCTTGAAACCTCCAGGCAGGTGTATTGAAGGAAGCTGAAGCTAAACTATGCAGGACACCGGCCCTCCAGGACTGAGTTTGGGCACCCCTGTTCTATATAGGTGAGGAACTGATGTTGGATAAGAAGGCCATCTGCTCTAATTCATCCTAAAGGTGTTCAGTTGGGTTAAGATCAGGACTCTGTGCAGGTCAGTCCATGTCCTTCACACCACACTCACTCTTCCATGTCTCTTTGGACTTTGCTTTGTGTTCCATTCATTCATTTTCCTTCGACTTAGTCCCTTTATTCATCAGGGGTCGCCACAGCAGAATGAGCCGGCGACTTATCCAGTATGTGTTTTACACAACAGATGTCCTTCCAGCTGCAACCCAGTACTGGGAAACACCCATACACACTCATTCACACACATACACTACGGCCAATTTAGTTTATTCAATTCACCTATACCGCATGTCTTTGGACTGTGGGGGAAACCGGAGCAGCCTGGAGGATACCCACTTGAACACAAGGAGAACATGCAAACTCCACACAGAAATGCCAACTGACCCAGCCAGGACTCTAACCAGCGAGCTTCTTGCTGTGAGGAGACAGTGCTAACCACTGAGCCACCGTGTCACCCGCATTGTTCCTTTCACTGGAAATAAGAGGCCAAACTCAACCTCTGAAAATTAGCCCTACACCATAATCCCCACTCCAGCAAACTTTACACTTGCTGCAATACAGTCAAGCAAGTATTGTTCTCCTGGCAAGAAACAAACTCAGACTTGTCCATCAGATACCCAGACAGAGAAGCATGATTGGTCACTCCAGAGAGCAAGTCCCTCACAGTCTTGTGGTGGTTCGCTTCACACCACTGCTTGGCCATAGAAACCCATTCCATGAAGCTGTCTACACAGTACAGTACAGTAGCTACAGTATTGACTGCAGAAAGTTGGTGACTTCTGTACACGCTGTGATTTTACATTACCTATCACTTAATGACTGTTGCTGATGTTCCCAACTTGTTATAATAGCACTCTATCAGTTGACCGTGGAATATTTAGTAGTGAGAAAATTACATGAATGGACTTTTGGCACCAATGGAAATGGGCACCACATTTGAATTCAGACCGATTATCTCTTTCACAGATTTTTGTAGAATCAGTGTGTGTATGTGCTGGATTTTATACACACATGACCATGGAAGTGATTGAACATCTGAGTTCAGTGATTTGGAGGGGTGTTCCAAAACATTTGGCAAAATAATGTACACTCAATATTTTTTTTGGTGTTGTTGCAATATGCAATCATGTTGGGTTTATCATGGGATTACAAGAGTTATATTTTCTATTAGAAAGAAGACCATAATATGAACAATTTTTTATAATAATAATAATAACAACATAGCATTTGCATTATTTTTAAGCACTAATTTGTTTAGCAGAATGTGAATAATAAAATAATGTAAATAAAAGTAATGATATATGCATATATGGGGTGGAGCAGTGGGTAGCACTGTCGCCTCACAGCAAAGAAGGTCGTCAGTTCAAGCCTCGGCTGGGTCAGTTGGCATTTCTGTGTGAGGTTTGCATGTTCTCCCCGTGTTCGCGTGGGTTTACTCAGGGTGCTCCGGTTTCCCCCACAAGTCCAAAGACATGCGCTATAGGTGAATTAAATAAATTTAATTGGCTATAGTGTATGTGTGTGAATGGGTGTGTATGGATGTTTCCTAGTGATGGGTTGCAGCTGGAAGGGCATCCGCTACATCAAACATATGCTGGATATGTTGGCGGTTCATTCCTGTGGTGACCCCTGATTAATAAAGGGACTAAGCCGAAAAGAAAATGAATGAATATGTATATACACCTATATTGCTAATAACAGTATTTATAATTACCCCCAATAGTTATATTTTTATCCTAAAAGTACTTTAAATTAGGAACTGTTGATAAAACGTACATACGGAGTTCTCAATGACATGAAATGGGATTTTTGAACGCAATCTCTAGATGAGCAGAATGGCCATAAGCATCTATACAAGCACTCTGATTCTGCATCTGATATGTTAAGGTATGCAGTACAGTTGAACATTGTGTGCATCATTTCTCAGTAAAGGGGACGGAAACTGGATCCTGCCCCACGAGTCTCCCTTTGGACTGCCAGGAATCACCGCTAGTATTAATAGCCTTCCAGCACTTTCCGAAGTACCGTATAGAAAAACATGCGTTTACATAGCATTTTTCAACGGTCTGCAATTAATAGTAAGATTTGATCAAATAAAAAATAAAAAAACATTTTTAAAGGTAGATTCTCAGAATTAGTTTGTTCTCCTTCACTGACCCATACATCTCAGCAGCTCTTAAACACCCCTCACACCCCTGAGCTTCCCTATTAGCATTAGAAGCAAATACAGCAATGAGAAGACCCTTTATGGTTTGTCTTTTAAAAGCCCCATGTGGTGCCCTCTAGTGTAACATCTGTGTACATTCTCATACATTGCATTACATTCTTTCTATGAAACTATTTTGGCCTCTCCATAAGTAGATAAGAAAAAAAAACACAGAGCACAAAAGGTTACAAAGAACTCCGAGTTTATTTCTTCTCTGATGAAGACCAATCAGAGGAAAGCAGGAGAGAGAGTTTACCAGACATGTACATCCAGTGTAAATACAAATGCTTGATAAACAAACATCCAGTCACATTCAGCACATCAGATTCACCCAAACCTCTGAGTAGTTACACTCCGACTGTTGATTAAACCAGTGGAAATGTGATTGTGACAAACGTGTCACAACCAACTAAACAGATTCCTGATTGAAACGTAAAACGGTGTGAACACTGAAATACACTAAAGTGAAGGAACACAAATTAATACCCTTCCGTGCTAAAGCCAACAACTTCCAGTGAACAAGAATCAAAAAAGTATTGAAAAATTGCTGTTTTACTCACTCTCAGGCCATTTGGGTTTTAACTGATCTGTTCAGTAGAACATTAAAGCAGATTTTTACCTGAAACTGTGGATCTTGCTGATTCATTTAATGCAAGTCAATGGCTACTGCCACTTTAAGATAAAAAAAACAAACAAACAAAAAAAACATACAGGCAAAATTAAAACGATTCGAATGAGGATGTGGACTGAAGACAAGTTATATTTCATCTAAAGATGCGAGATATTACGCAAAACTGTAATATTGCATAAATCATCTGCGAATAAAGCAACGTTTCCCTCCAGTGAGTCAAAGACAACAAAATCATCACTAATTCCTGATAAATTCACGCCAAATATTAATAGGAAAAATGGAGTTGGCTGCGGTGGGAGAAGCCACTGTGGGCCATTTTTAATACAATAAATTACTTTCATCTTAGAAGATGAAACGCAATGAACGACTTGTGGTTTTCGGATGCGTGAAACTACTCTTTACACAGGTCTGCTTTTAATAATACTGAAGCACTTAGATGACGGACTTTGGCTGAGGGATTTCAGACTGACCAAAAACATTTCAGATGTTTTACAATGTGATCGGTCTGCTGGTTTATCCATTAATGCTGTTCCATTGCACCAATTTTTATTATCACATGATCTCTTAAAACAAAATCACATGACTTTGATGCGCATGATGGAATTTATTTGATAAATGAGTTTGCGTAATATTTTGTGAGCATTTTTTCTTATCGGATTAAACAAAAAAGTTTTCAAGATATATGCGATATTCCAAAATGTGTGTAAAAACAGGTGGATGGAAACATAGCTGATATTGTAAACAATGATTATTTTCTCGGGCCTCACAGTGGTGCAGTGGGTAGCACGTTCGCCTCACAGCAAGAAGGTCGCTGGTTCGAGCCTTGGCTGGGTCAGTTGGCGTTTCTGTGTGGAGTTTGCATGTTCTCCCTGTGTTGGCGTGGGTTTCCTCTGGGTGCTCCGGTTTCCCCCACAAGTCCAAAGACATGCGGTACAGGTGAATTGGGTAAGCTAAATTGTCCATAGTGTATGAGTGTGAATGGATGTGTATGGATGTTTCCCAGAGATGGGTTGCAGCTGGAAGGGCATCCGCTGCGTAAAACATATGCTGGATAAGTTGGCGGTTCATTGCGCTGTGGCGACCCCAGATTAATAAAGGGACTAAGCCGAAATGAAAATGAATGAATGAATGAATGATTATTTTCTCCCACAGACCAATTGTTTTTTGACCCAAACCCATTGACTTGCACAAAGGACCACGGTTTTAACAATACACTTTCTTTAATGTTCTGCTGAGGAAAAAAGTAATCTGTGAAAATCTTCAAACTTCTGTTCTTGGAAAGACATGAGGGCGAGTAAATAATGACAGAATTAGCTTTTTTTTTAGGGGGTGAATGAACTCTTTAAAGCTGGATCAAGAATGTGCTACAATGCAGATGAGTAAAATGTTCAAACAAGGCATTTAAAAAAAAAAAAAAAACACTTTTATTTTTTCTGTGTCCTTCAACATTCACGACAGGCAGAAAGGCTGATTTTCATGCCCCTGTTTGTTCAGGGATCAAATCGGCCTGTTGTGGAACACAAATGTAAACAAAACTGTTCTGGGGCAGAAACAGAGCGCCAACGACAATACACATATTTTATTTGGCAAACGACAGTCACTGGTGGTCAATCTTACCACTTCAGGAGTCAATAGTTAATGGAATCTGTTTTTTAAATGTTAAAAGATTAAATAAACCAAATCACAAAGACATAATACAGAATTCTGCACGTATTACCCTCATATTTATTCTTAATAAATTGTCTTCCACTATATAAGTGGTTATACCATTTCACAAGCCCAAAAAAAGTGCTATTTCATAAACTTGGTAAACAGCATACAAGGAGTCCAGAATCCAACAAAACTCCAACAAGCATATACTGACTTCAAATGATTTGAAGAGATTTAAAGTGGCAAATAATAAAAAAATAAGGCAGGTGAGAAACAAGGCAGGGTGGATGAAAAAAGAAAAAAATACTTTATAAAGTGCAATTCAGAACGTTGAAATGCATAAACATGAGAATAAAAGGGGTCAAATAAGCCAGAAAGAGACATACTGTTACTGTAGGACCATCTCCTTCCTTATGAAAGAAACAAAAAGTATCCAAAAGAAGCCTTTAAAATCTGCATAGTCGAAAGATACAATTAAAATAAGTAAATTTATGTATTTAAAACAAGTACCTTTAGTCGTATCTTAATTTTCCATACACAGTTTTAGAAAAATCATAACATATTACTTCCATACAGAAATTAGTCTGTAGGTTCTTAAAGGAACAGTTCACCTAAAAATGAACATAAGCTGTTGATTTACTCACTCTCAAGCCATTCAGGATGCTCCTCACAGGATGAGTAAAAATACAGACAGATGAAAAAATGTAATACCTGTGACTCCTGACAACACATAGAGGTGTCAGAAGTGAACGTTATTTACAAAAGTTACACTATATGTGATTATGCCACAGGTCATTGTTTGCAAAGGCTGTGGGTTAAAGGTCATAATGTTGTAAATAATGTTCAGTCATCGTGGGGCTGTAGAAGACCTCGATTTAAAGGGACAGTTCACCCAAATGACTTTAAATTATACCATTTACTCAGTTGAACACAAAAGAAGATATTTTGAAGAAAGCAACCACTGACTTCCATGACAGGAAAAACTAAAACTGTGGAAGTCAATGGATACTGTTTTTTTCAGCTTTCTTCAAAATAAATGTTCAAAAGAAGAGAACATTTTTAAACAGGTTGGGAAAAAGTGAAGGGAGAGTAAATGATGACAAAATGTTTAGCTTTGAGTGAACTTTACCTTTGATGTCTGGAGCCAAAAATTAATTTTCCCTCCCTGTGCTTGTTTTCTTCACTGTCAAAGTGCTGGACATGCATTTTATGAATCACCAAAGAGCACGGTTTCATCGACTGAATCCATAGTACATATTTGACCGCATGAGGGTGAGGAAATAAACAGCAAGTCCTCCTTTTTTGAGTGAACAATCCCTTGAAATGATCAGATCTTATTTTGAGGAGCAATATTAGTAAACGGAGACATTTAGCTAACCACATTTAGAAAGGCATTAAATACTTCACAATGTACAATGATGAGAAATAATATATCAACCCGACCAGCTCGTTTCTGTTTATTTTCAACGGTCTATTTTTGTGCACGTTGATTTAATGGATAAGACCAGTGGTTATTTTTGTGCTTTAATTAAAAATAATTATTATGATTTATTCACCCTGATGTTGTTTTTAACCAGTAATGAGCTTCTTAAGTGGCTCGTTAACCTCTTAAAAAACAAACAAACATTCTGTTAACATTCATTGTCCTGTTGTTCCAAAACTTTTTATGTGGAATGCATAAACTAGATCATTTCAAATTATATTGGAAAATGTGCTGTTTTGGACCCCAAGTATTGACAAAAATAGTTTATTTTGCATTCCACAAAAAAGAAAATTTAGTCCTACAGTTTTGGAACATGTGGGACAGTAAAATTTTTTGGCTGAACTACCTCTTTAAAAACTGACTTTCATCATACATAAAAGAGCAGCTTGGACATGAGGTCTAAATATCTCCTTTTGCATTTTATGCAGAAATGTCAGTAATACCAGTTTAAAACAACATGAGGCAAACAGCAAAAATCAGATTTTTAGGTGAACTACTCCTTTAAAGTATGAGGTTATCGTGATGTCATAGATGAACAAGTATCACAAATACTGGAGAGAGAGTTGGCGCGTCCCGAAGAACGGTGGTCGGCAGTTGCGAGCTGCTTTTGCGCGTATGGATTTAAGTAAGTTCCTTTTCCCCCTAAATCACATCTAAAAGCTCTCAACAACACTAAGTGCAGTGTTTCTTTGTGCAAGGCCAGCGGTGATGCAATTAAGTGAAAATGGCGGTAAGCTCGTAGACGATTATACGGTCTGACTACACGAATCACACAAAGCCCTCGAAGACACAAAGGAGAACCAGCTCCAGTCTGAAGGGCCGTTTCACTGTTATAGGACACAGGGCATGAGAGTAAGAAGCACAACTGACCCCTAACCTTAAAAAAACAACACCCATCCGGACAAACACTTGTGTAAGATTATAGTACGCTGTCTGAGAGGACATTATATAAAAACACTAATACTCAATCTAAAAGAGAATACGAAAAAGAGTTTCTTTGCAGTTTCTCCTCCGCAGATCCATGGTTCTGGGGTTTTGGAGGACCTCTGGAAGCAGTCATCTCCACGCGTTTCTAGGATAGTGCTACATTAGGGTTAGGACTGCCTTATGAACTACCTTACGTCGTCTGTAGATCCGGCTATGT
Source organism: Danio choprae (assembly GCA_903798125.1). NCBI lineage: Eukaryota > Metazoa > Chordata > Actinopteri > Cypriniformes > Danionidae > Danio > Danio choprae. The sequence goes on along the minus strand of CAIGQW010054212.1, from coordinate 12,572,850 downwards.
CTCTGGGTTTGTGACTGTGGGAGCTGCTGTGGAACCCATGATCTTGGTGTATTGAGAGTGAATGGCATCGAAGGCCTCGTCCCGATGAATCATGGCACCAAACACTAGAGGCTGCAGAAGAGACACCAAACCATTTAAGCCATTCTGCTACTGATCTAAGACCATTTGAGGTCAGAACTGGTTTAAAGTGGTTAGAACCGCCTGGCTATGCAGTGCAAGCCTCTGCTAACTGCAGAGATTTACTTGACGCACTCGTCGTTGTACTATTACTTATTGTTTATTACACTGTAAAAAAAGTACAAATTTACTCAAAAAAAAGCTGTGCAGCAAGTTGCCTTACAATTTTTAGTTGAATTGACTTCACTTTAAACCCAAGTACTGAAGTTGATTCAATTTAAGTCAACTTAAAAAAAAATGTGCAGCAAGTTCCCTTACAATTTTAAGTTGAGTCAACTTTACATTTTTAGTTAGCGGAGGCTTTCCACTGCAGAGCCAGGTGACTCTAACCAGTTTAAACCAGTTCTGACCTCAAATGGTCTTAAACTTACAGTTTTAGGTTAAGTCAACTTTTATTTTTAACAGTGTACAGAGTAGTTGACATGACAAAACGGTAGTGAAGAAGAAATGTGTAGGTGGAGTTGCTGAATAAATTTAATTGTGTATAACAATAACAGTTTGCGACTGAATTTAGAGGACAAATGCTTCATTTAGGCTACATTTTATATATCCAAGCTAACTGCAAAACCTCATAAACAACAAAACGGTTAAAAGTTTCTAACATTCCTCAAAATATCTTCTTTCATGTTCAACTTTGGTCTGGAACCACTCGAGGGTAAGTAAACAGTGAGTAGATTTGGGGTGAATTATCGCTTTAAGAGTGATCCTATAATTCAGGTTATTAGAGCAAATAAAGATTATAGTTAATTATACAACAATTCACTCTGGTTCTGGAATCTGATTGGCTGATAGGTTTCCTAATATCTACTTTTCTGCTGCATTCCTCACTGTGAATATCATGGTAGAGGACAAAAAAACAAGAAATGTACAAATACTACTGCACTTGTGTCACGCATTGCATTTTTTATTTTTAGGCAAGAATGTGTTTCTTTAGACTTGTAATATGAGCTTGATTTAGAAGACAGAGCCGATTTAATGATTTTGCAGATGCAAGCTCAAGGACTTTACCAGCTATGTCAAGCTCTTGAACAATTATTATTGGTCACACTTTACAAAAAGGTTTCATTAGTCAATGTTAATTAATGTATTAATAATGTTTGTAACACTTGTATTTATTAATTATAGTTCAACATTTACGAATGCCTTATTAAAATCCAAATTCATGTTTGTTAACATTAGGCAATGCACCACGAGTTAACATGAACTAAGAACAACTGTATGTTCATTAAGTAACTAACAAATGTATTAAATGTATTGTTCACTAATGTATAACGGTAAACATGCTGAATAATAGCAGATAGGCTGTCAAATCATAAAGTGATCAGCTGCTTTTTTCACAACATTCTGAACACCCCAGATTTTGAAGCCTCTCTTCTGATGACATTCATTCATAAAATCCACCCTGTTCTCTAATCATGCCCAAAAATATTTACCTTGTGTCAGTAAAAGCCAATAGTTTCCTTGTGTGCAGCAATACATCACTTTTATAGTCTTCAACGTCTACCATTTATGAGAATGGGTCCAAAAAATGTGGCTTCTTAATATTTGTAAGGTATAGACATTTATATTTTTGACGCTTCTTCTCAGTGTGCAACCAATTTTCACTAATATTTGTATTTGTAATAACACTTTACTATAAAGTTGTATTAGTTAATGTTAATGCATTTATTTAATAATACATTTATGGAAGTTTTTGTTCACATTAGTAAATGAAAATACAGTTGTTCATTGTTAGTTCCTGTTAACTCAGTGCACTAATTAATGTTAACAAGCATGAATTTAGATTTAAATAATGCATTAGTAAATGCTGAACAAGTATTGTTCATTATTAGTTAATGCTAGTAAATATATTAACTAGTGAAACCTTACTGTAAAGTGTGATCAATATTTGAAAACTAACAATTCAATAAAACTTAGGCATAATTAATGAACCATAACCTGCTAAATAAGCTAGTGTGTGTTTTTCACTTGCATTTTTAAAGAATAATTTGATCATTTTTTGGGCTGTCTGATATTCTGCCCATTATTGCCCTGTGGTGACTCTCACCTTTAGAGTAGATGGTGTGGTAATTGAGATCCCCATCCCAGATCCTGGCAATACTGACAACACCTTGTACTGTTTACATGAGACACATGTCATCCAGTTAGAAAAAATAAATTGAGGTAAAAACATGTCAAACATCCACTAAACATCTAGCAGACCTTCTGAATATCTGTGATGTCCTGCAGCTTGATGACTTTATTCTTCTTCGAGGATGTCGCACGAGAGCTGGAGCTTTCGAAACACAGGTAACTAAAAACAAGAAACATATTGCTTATCATCCAACTCTTGTCTTGTTGTATAACATTGCATAACTATTGTGTTTAAAAAATAAGTGTTTATATATACAGGTAAAGTCAAAAGTATTAGTCCTCCTGTGAATTTTCTTTTTCAAATATTTCCCAAATGATGTTTAACAGAGCAAGGCATTTTTCACAGTATTTCCTATAATGTTTGTAGGATGTGCAGTTTGATTTTTTTTAAGGTCATTATTAGCCCTCTTAAGCAATATTTGTTTTTGTTTTTTTCGATTGTCTACAGAACAAACCACTGTTATTCAATGATTTGCCTAATTACCCTAATTAATCTAGTCAAGCATTTAAATGTCACTTTAAGCTGAATACTAGTATTTTGAAAAAATATTATGTACTGTCATCAAGGCAAAGATAAAAGACATCAGTGAAATATACAGGAGGGCTAATAATTCTGGAGCGCTTATAGTTCTGACTTCAACTGTATATGTTTCAAGACAATATGTGTGTTTCAATATTTGCTGATTCTGAAAAAGCCTCAAACACTAATAATCAGCAAACAGCAAGCTAAGAGCTCATGTGCAGTACAGCTGCGTCTGAATGTACTTTTCCGTGACGTAAAGGACACCGTTGCGGATGTAATCTGTCGGCATTTTTCGGTCTCTGTTGATTAAGCAGCATCGCCAGCCATTTTCACACACTGTGGGGAAAGACATCTGTTCAATTCTTTATTTATCGCTCAGTCCAAACTATCTGATCTGATTTTAGACTAAAGCTGTGATTGTCATGGACATATTTTCAGGGAAGCACAAATGTTTGATCAGCATTAAATCTCGGAAAGCCAGAGGGCTCTCAATCCATGTATCATTCGTTCAATCGACTTTTGAAATTCAAACCAAAAATGAAAAAACAACAAAATGAAAAAACAAAAAAACGACTCGTTTTTCCATTATTTGTGTCCTAAAACTAAAGGAAAACATGAATAACGACTCTTTATCCCATTTTCAGATCTTGCGTTCAGATTAAAAACTTAAAAAAACAAATATTGGGATTAGACTGATTTAGATTTTTTTAATTTACCCAAAGTGCCATGACCCGGAAATTCATTGATGTAAATTTCTTTGCACGTTTGCACACCACCTCCGTGAAGTTGGCACCCCATACAAATAAATAATCCCCCATTTAAACTTCATTCGTTTGTGCTACTTTTGTGCTGATTTGTGCCTTAAAAGCGAATGTTTGTGCTGGTTTGGTGTCTGCGATATTAAGCAGTAATTTTTTGACCGTGTGACGTCACTTTCCACTCCACGGTGCTCAAATCACTCCAAATCAGCACAGTTCATTTGTGCTGGTAAAATAAACACTGTATCTGTTTTCATTGTTTAGATATTGCCTAAGCAAAATATTTCGGGAGCCGTGACATCACTCTCTACCCCATTATTTCCTCTAAATCGCACAAAACTGGTGGTCAGAGGTCTCTCAGCTTCAGTTGCTCCATATTTACCAGTCTCTCTTGTGAGCGTTTCTTTTGTGCTGGATTGTACCTATGAAAGTTTCGTTAGTGTTGCTTCTATTATTAAAATATTGAATATTGAATTAAATACAATGACATCATCAGCCACCCCACATGTATGATATTCAAAAATATTGTAATTTGTTTGTGCTGGTAGAATTTTTGTTTGTGATGCTTTGTTTTTTTTCAGATATTAAAATAGCCTACAGGCCAATAAGGGTTATTCTGAGATCTTAATCAGAAAAAGCAGAAGCCCGTCCATCATTTTGACAGATT